>PVJC01000883.1:0-86587 GCA_004026665.1 Murina feae | reverse complement strand
GGACATTGCCGAGATCCTGCTGGCCGCCAGGTGCGACCTGCATGCTGTGAACATCCACGGCGACTCGCCGCTGCACATCGCTGCCCGGGAGGACCGCTACGCCTGTGTCGTGTGAGTGCCTGCGAGGCTCCCCGAGGGGTGCCTGGGTGTCCCAGGTCAGAGGTCAGCAGGAACAACCTGGCTGGGGGGTCGCTGTGAAAAAGCCCCAAGTGCTAGGTCGGCCTCTAACACTTGGGGGAGCCCTGTGGGGCCAGTGTCCCCTGGTGCTGGCCACATGGAGCCCTTGGCTGCCCGAGGCCTTTGTCTCCCAGCGCTCACTGTGGGCGCGACCCCGTTCTCATCAGCAGGATCCGCCTGACCTGTGACCCCAGGTGACCTGTCTCCCCTGGGTGTGAGGGAGGCCCTGCGGGACTCGCACCCTGTGGGATGCGGCAGCAGCTCCGCTCAGTGGGCGTGTTGGTGGGAGGCCCTGGGCAGGGGGAGCACGCGGCATCCTGTGCTGCCCACGTCTGGTTCTGACCCAGGTCAGGCCTGGGGTCACCGCCGGGTACGCAGGGCCTACTTATGCCGTCACTGCGGCCCTTCCCAGTGGTGAGGGAGCACTGAGCAGAGACGCCCAGGAAGCCAGACGCCCTCCCAGCGCCCCCCGCTTGCGCTCTGCAGGAGGGGAACGTGGGCTGCTCTGGGAGCCCCCAGTCCCCCCAGCACTGGCTGCCGGCTCGTAGATGTCACGGCCAGCGGTGTGTCCTCAGTGTTTCCACCGATGTAGTCATCCATAACCTTGTCTTCCTGTCTTAAATGCAACTCTGAACGAATGTCTTGTTGGCCTACGTTTTTCCTTTTAGCCTCTTTCTCTCCCGGGATTCAGACGTCAACCTGAAGAACAAGGAGGGGGAGACGCCCCTGCAGTGCGCCAGCCTCCACTCTCAGGTGTGGGACGCCCTGCAGATGAGCAAGGCGCTGCGCGATTCAGCCCCGGACAGGCCTGTCCCCGTGGAGAAGACGGTGAGCAGGTGAGGCGTGTCCTGAGACCGGGCCGTCCTGTCGAATGTCGTGGTGATGGCCGCAGGGTCTGGAGGGGAGCTGTTCTCGGCGGCCGTCTGTCCTCTTCAGTCCCACCTGGGCCGCACCTGTCACAGCAAAAGTGATGCCCCTTCCCTGGCAGAGACATCGCGCGCGGCTACGAGCGCATCCCCATCCCCTGCGTCAACGCCGTGGATGGCGAGCCCAGCCCCAGCAACTACAAGTACGTCTCGCAGAGCTGTGTGACGTCCCCCATGAACATCGACAGGAACATCACCCACCTGCAGGTCAGCCGTCCTGGGACCAGGCGCTTGGTGGGGCGGCCGGGGGTTTCCCGGGAGGACCCTGTTCTCGGGGCTGCCTCCCCGCGAGCTGGAGCAGACACAAGTCCCCAGAAAATGCATCCACATCCCATGTTGGGTCCAGGCCCAAAGCAGAACCCAGTGTTGCCCTGTGAGTGCTGGGTCCAGGCCCTGCGGGACAGGAAGGGCCTGTGCAGCGAGCTGAGGTCCCACCTCCCTGCTGTGCCCACAGCCTGTGACATCTGCAGGCAGAAGCCAGGCATGTGCCTCAGGCAGGGCTCATGTTCCGTCCTGGCCTTTCCCACGGCACATCTCCCAGGGCAGCGGTACCCCCGACCCCAACGGAGCCCAAGCCCAGCCCCTTCCCCAGCCTCAGCGACTGGGCATTCTGCCCCACCCTCCTTTCCAAGGGCCCGCACTCCCTTGGTGCCCTGAGAACCAAACCGCCAGGTCATGCCCTCCCCTTAGTGGGCGTGGCTTGCAGAAGCTCACAACAGACTGGCTTGTCTGCATGGTGGGGGCTGTGGGAGGGAGGTACCCTGTCCTGAGTGTGACCCTGTCCCCCCACCCCCCAGTACTGCGTCTGCATCGACGACTGCTCCTCCAGCAACTGCATGTGCGGCCAGCTCAGCATGCGCTGCTGGTACGACAAGGTGAGCACTGCAGGCGGCGGCCCTGCTGTCAGCCTCCCTCCCTCCAGGGCTGTTCCCAGCAGCTCAGGGGCAGCGGGCAGGGGGGCCAGTGTGGAGAGCCTGGGAGTGGGGGAGAGCAGCAGGTGGGAAGCCAGCCAGGCCCTGGGGATGAGCCAGCGTCCTTAAGCCATGCGTTTGGTGCGTGGAGGCAGGGCGACCACGGGCAGCCCAGGTTCCCACCCTCTGCTCCCCCAGAGCCCTCCATTGGCCAGTGCTCTGCGTGGAGAAGCATGTTGCATCCGTGTTGGCTGGTCCTGACTGCATGTCTGTCCCCAGGATGGCCGGCTGCTGCCTGAGTTCAACATGGCGGAGCCGCCCTTGCTGTTCGAGTGCAACCACGCCTGTGCCTGCTGGCGGAACTGCCGCAACCGCGTCGTGCAGAATGGCCTCCGGTGAGTGCACTGCACCCCCGCTCCGGCCACACCGCAGCTGCTCTGGCGGCGTGAGGCCGCTGGAGAGTCTGGGGGTCCTGTGTTGCGTGCACTTTGTACAGGGCGTGTTTGGGGCACGTGCGTGTCTGAACCCTTGTAAGTAACAAGTCTTGCTTCCCCTCGACTCAGACGTGGCTCTGAGCCTGAGAGGACCAGAACGTCTTGGTCAAAAGAGCCCGAAGCCGCAAAGAGGCCTGGCCCCAAATGACCTTGCCTGTAGCTCCCACGGCTGCTGGGCAGGAGTGTCAGATTCCTCTGGGGCAAGACTTCCCCAGTCGCTCAATGCCCACGGCCCCAGGTGTGGCCAGCCCCAGCCCCTGGCCAGGCTAGAGTCCTTTCCCCTGTGTCTCCTGGTGCCCAGAGCCAGGCCCTGGGTTCTGGTCAGACCCTCCCTGCATGTGCTGAGGGGTGACTGGACGTCCCTCTGGTCGGGAAGGACAGTTAAGGGCAGGCTGAGTGTGAATTCCCAGCGTGTGGCTCCTTATTGTCAGCAACCTCAGAGCACTGACTGCCTGCGCTCCTGTCACCCTTGTGTGGCAAGGAGTCCTTCGGGTGAGGAAGACGTCTCCCACCAGGGGTGCCGTGGCTCGCAGCCTGAGCTGACCTGGTCCTAGCCTGGGCGTGGCGGCGGTGCTAGCCCCCCTGGTCCTCGTTGCGACCAGGGGTCCGGCCTGGGCTGTCCCCATGGTACAGGTGATGGACCTGAGGCACAGAGGGCCGGGTCACCCCGGGAGTCATTGCTCTGCCTGTCACGTGAAGTGTGTCTGAAATTGACGCCTGTCATGTGCCAGGAGCAGGGCCCCTGGCCGTGGCCATGAGCACAGACCCTATTTTGCAGGGCTAGGCTGCAACTCTACCGCACCCAGAACATGGGCTGGGGCGTGCGGACCCTGCAGGACATCCCAGTGGGCACCTTCGTCTGCGAGTGAGTGAGGGCACGTCTGGGCGTGCTGTGTGGGGTCACCCGCTGGGGGGCGCCCGCTGGCGGACCTGCCGTTCCAGAGGGGCTGCCCCAGCCAGCACCAGCCCCCTGCCCCCGTTTCCTCCCTCCCTTCCCTCCCCTTCCTGCCTCGGGAGGCTGTGCTGTCCACATGGGGTGCCTTCCAGGAGGGGCTTCTGGCTCCCTCCCTGCTCAGTAGAGGGTCTCGTGTCCCGTCTTCTGCCACAGCGAAAGCCTGGCTCCGTCGCCGCAGTCTCCCCTGGCTGTGGTTACGGCGGGTGACGTGCTGTCCATCCTGCAGGTACGTGGGTGAGCTCATCTCTGATTCGGAGGCCGACGTGCGGGAGGAAGATTCTTACCTCTTTGACCTTGACAACAAGGTACTGCGTCCCGAGGGCTGGCATAGAGCTCAGTGTGAACGTGCAACGTGGGCATGTCTGCCCACCACCCAGCACTGGTCTCCTGTGCTCAGGGCTAAGGGACCCCGACCCAGGGAGGGGGTGAGCCTTGCCCCTGGACCCCAGTCTGTCATCCCCGGGGACAGCCCGTACCTACACAGCCACCGGGACAGTGACCTGTAGAGCAGTCGTGAGCCTCGTGCGAGGGGTGAGGGCCCTGTGAACAGGGGTGCATATCCCCATTGCTTCCTGGGATCGGGGGAGGGGCTGGCCTGCCTGGCATCCAGCCTGGTTCCAGGTTCCAGATGCTTCTGAGGCCACCTCACCCCCCATCTTGGTTCTTGTGTGGCTTCTTCCTTCGTAAGGTGCCTACTGGCTGCAGTGCTCATCAGGGCCGGGGAAGTGGGGTCCTCTGCTCAGGGGCCCCCATCATTCGGAGTAGGAGCCTTTCCACCGACCCTCCCGGCAGTGCTTGGGACGCGCCTCCCCAGCGAGACGGGCTCCGGGCATCCAGGACCCCGGGCGCCGTGACTGTGTGGGCCTGGGGGGCACGTTGGCTGCGGAAGGTCTCTCCTGAGAACTCCCTGCTGCGCCCAGCTGACCACGGCAGCGCTTTGTCTTCAGTTCTTGCGCTTCCAGACCCTTGGTGACACCAGTGCTTGTCCTTCCTCAGTGGCCTGTTTGCCCCCTGGTACTCCTCCAGCAGACAGGGTCCTCCCTCCTCTGAGGGACAGGGTCCTCCTCGTCACGGCATCCTCGTGCCGTCTGCTGTGAGCCCTCCCCACCCCTGCTCCCCGAGTGAGGTGCTGCCCAGAGGCGGCCCTCACCTCACATGCACGCGCTGCATCTGCTGGGTGGCTATTCGCTGGTTCCTCTCCACGTGACGGCTGCTGGACTCGGTGCCAATGGCTGGGAAGGCTGCCCTTCCCCGTGGCTGCATGGTGTGTCTGTGCATCCAGCATCCGTGCGCTAGCTCCCGGCGTCCTGGTCTCCCCCTCTCACCTGGGCTCTTGCTGGGTCTCACACTCCCTTAGGGGTGGGGGGTAGCGTGGACCCTACAAACCAGGTGAGGTCATCAAGGTCACACCTCTTCTACTTCCTGAACTTGTCTGTCTTTTGCACCCCAGGCTGTTGTAGGGTTTTCTGTGGTGTGGTTTTGTATATCTTTTGTTGGGTTTCTTTTCTTTTTAAATATATTTTTATTGATTTCAGAGAGAAAAGGAGAGAGGGAGAGGGAGGGGAGGAGGGGGAGGGGGAGGGAAAGGGAGAGGGAAAGAAACATCAATGATGAGAGACTCATTGGCTGGCTGCCTTCTGCCGGCCCCCACTGGAGATGAAGCCTGAAACCCAGGCATGTGCCCTTGATTGGAATCGAACCTGGGACCCTTCAGTCCACGGGCCAACACTCTATCCACTGAGCCAAACCAGCCAGCGTTCTTTTCTTTTTGGAGAGAGAGGAAGGGAGAGGGAGAGAAACATCGATTGGCTGCTCCTGCACACCCCCTACTAGGGATCGAGCCTGCAGCCTGGGCGTGTGCCCTGCCCGGGAACTAGACCAGCATCCTTTGGTACAAATGACCACGGCTGGTCCATGGGAGCCACACTGGCTGGGCTGGGTTTTGTATTCAGTAAGTTTTTGACATTTTTTTCTTTCTGGGTCAACTTTGTCATGACTTATTTTTAAGTGACTCGTTTTAGTTTTGAGAAATGTCTGTGCCGGCCTAATCACCACCATAGGCGAGATAGTGGGACATTCCCGGCCTCCAGGCCCGTGCCCAGCACCTGACCCGTCAGCCAGGGCTGCTCGGTCTGGCGGGGAGCTTTCCCTGCGTGAGATCTGTGGCCGCCCTGCCGTCTGCGAGGCTGGCCGAGTGTCACCCCATGGCCATGTGGGCGGTGCCCTCGCAGCAGAGGGACCGAGTTGTGCCCGCTTCCTGCTGGACTTGCAGCCACATCTGTGGTGTGAGAGCTCCTTTCTCAGGTGCCTCCTGGGAGAGCTGAGCCCGGTGCTGTGTTCCCAGGCTGTTCGTAGGCTCGGGCCTCTTGCCCGTTCCCTCTGCGCAACGAGCTGGGCGGCGTGGCGTGCGGGTCCTGTGTGCGCGTCACACGTGTCAGCTTCTGTCCGGCCTGGCCTCCTCGGCCGAGAATAGAAAAGTGGTTTTCGTGTCTCACCATCTGTCTGCTGCGGGGCCGTGGGAGGCTCTCCTGGCCCAGGTGCCGGCAGTGGGCGTGTGGCTCGAGCTGACTCAGGCTTATGGGGTTGAGGTGCCTTGAGGTTCTCGTGGGTCTGGGTCTCGCCGTTTCCTCCCTATGACCTGTTTGCTGAGCCTCAGATCTGCGCCCCTCTCTCCTGACCGCCATCGATTTGAGTGAATCTTGGAACCTGTTGGGGGTCAGTCTGCAGACCCTGTTTCTCTTTGAAACCATCTCTGTCTCTGTGCTTCTGTCCTGGTTCCCAGTGTCAGCAGCGCAGACCACGGCGGGCATGGGTTTGGGGTCAGATCTGCCTTCAGTGCAGGAGCCGTGGCCTCAGGAAGGCAGACCTGTCCCTGCTCTGGGCTCCGGGTCTAAGATTCTCCCGGAAGCGAGTTGCAGACCAGGCCGCTGGCTGGGTTGGCAGGAACGCCGCCTCTCTCCAGGCGTCTCCCTCTGTGTGCCTCTGTGTGCCTCTGTGTGGCGGGCTCCCTCCTCCAGCCCGTGACGCTGCGCTCTGGGGAGCCTGCTGGCAGCTCCTAGGGGGGGTGCGGGCTCAGCTCACATATGCTGGCTCTTCCCAGAGAAAGCGCTGGCCATGTGGTTAGGCCAGGCCCTCTCACCTGCCTTCCTCACAGTCGCTCCGGGTCCTTCTCGTGGGAGGAGTGTGGGGACTGCTTGGGGGACCTTGGTCCTTTCTGCACCTGCCGGGCAGCGGAGGCCATGAGAGTCTTGTTTCTTGGTCGGTTGTCACCAACACTCTGATGCCTGCAGCCTGCAGCTTCCCTCCCTCTGTCCCGTCTCACCTGCTCGGCTGCTCCATGTCTCCAGCCCCTCCCTCTCGTGTCATCAAGTGTGAGAAGCCATGGCCTGTGGTCTCCGCCTGCCTGGCCCTCCAGTCCCCAAGCTGACAGAATCAGAGCTGGAGAGAGAGTCTGGGGTGGCGGGTGCTCTCCACCTGATGGAGCCCCAGATGGTGCGGCTCTACTGGGCTCCTCAGTCCCAGCCCCGGCAGGGGAGGTGGGGTGGCATGGGATGTCCCAGCAGCCCTGGGCCTCGCTGCCCCTGCTCTGGCTGCCTCTCTGCCTGGCTGGTGCCCCACGCACACTCTCGCCTGCAGGACGGAGAGCTGTACTGCATCGATGCGCGCTTCTATGGGAACGTAAGCCGCTTCATCAACCACCATTGCGAGCCCAACCTGGTGCCCGTGCGGGTGTTCATGTCACACCAGGACCTGCGCTTCCCCAGGATCGCCTTCTTCAGCACCCGGCTCATCGAGGCCGGCGAGCAGCTGGGGTAGGGCCGCGCTGTCCTCAGACACGGGCTCTAGTCCCTGACGCGGACGCGGAGGTGGCTATGCCCTGGCTCCTGCCTCAGCCTCGCTCTCCTCTCTCCCCAGGTTTGACTATGGGCAGCGCTTCTGGGACATCAAAGGCAAGCTGTTCAGCTGCCGCTGTGGGTCCCCCAAGTGCCGGCACTCCAGTGCGGCCCTGGCCCAGCGGCAGGCCAGCGCCCGGGAGGCCGTGGAGGACGGCCTGCCTGACACCAGCTCCTGCAGCGCCGGCTCCCGATGAGACTCCAGTGGCGCTGGTCACGCTCTAACAGAGGGAGAGAGGGTGCCCTGGCCCTGAGGGCCTCCAGGCTAACAGCTGTGCAGGAGCCGCTGCGCTGTGCGCTGGGGTCACTGGCAGAGCCTGTGTTCTCTGGCGGTTGGTTGTTTCCATGGTTTTCCTTTCCCCTCCCCAAGGTCCCTCCCACCCGTGGGCTGGTGAGCAGTGTCCTGCTGGTCCAGACTCCTCTGCGGCGCACCCGCCGCCTCCTCACTCAGCTGCTCCGTTAGACCCACCCCTCAAGGTCCTGGCCACGCACAGACACAGCACAGGCGCCATCCCCACCCATCGACTCTGGAGAAAGTGTTTGCTTTTAAAGAAACTACCCGGCCCGTGCGTGCCCGGCCCTGTGTCCGAGCTGCCACGCTGCTCCACTGGGGGCGCCGTGGTTCCGGCCCCACCACAGACCCGCACGCCGACGCCCTTCTGTGGTTGTTCAGAGGACGGTAAACTGACTCGTTTTCTACCATAACTGAACATTCGGACAACAACAGACAACGGTGCTGATCCTGGTGTGGTTCCCACTCACCATGTGAAAATATCAACTGTACAAAGAGAACAAAGTGATTTTAGAATAAAATGCAGGAAACTTTTCTAAAGCGTTAGTCTTGTAGTGAATAAACTCGCCGCCGCCTTCTGTGTGGTGGCCTGCAGGTCACCCTTTTTGTTGGCATATACTTTTTTAAAAACTGTAACTAGTGCAGTAACCGTGGGGTTTTTGTGCGACTCTAAAACATTCATACGCAGTCATGTTTATTTTTTTTCTGTTAAATGTTTTTGACAGTTTTAAGAGCAGTCTTTTGGCTCAGACCATTTCTTGTTCTGTTTTCAATGAAATCAATAAAAAAAGAAAAACTTCAAAGGAGGTTTTCATTACGAGACCCTGTTCCAGCTAGTTTCTCAGCACCTGCGCACGTGTTGGTGTGTGCGTGTGCGCGCACGTGTTGGCGTGTGCGTGTGCACGTGTTGGCGTGTGCATGTGCACGTTGGCAGGGCGGCAGGTCCAGCGCAGGTGCTGAGGGAAAACGAGAAACCTGGGAACGCCAAACCGCACAGAAATACGGACGCGATGGCAGTGCCAGGTGAGTCCCCAGATTGCGGTCTGATTGGTGCGTGAACATGATGCAGCTACGAGAGCATCCTGCCGGGCAGCCACCTGTGCAGGGTCCACGCCTCTGTGCCCCGTGTCCGTGTTTCTCCGGGTGGGGCTGGCCTCCACCAGGGAGCCTGTGAGCTCAGCAGGAAGTGGCTGAGCTCACATTTGGTGAGACTGCCAGCGTGGCTGTTGCCCACGCTGTCCTGACGGCGAAGAGCCCGCACAGGGCTGCCCTTGGGCCCTCGATCACGCCACCCCAGGCGGGCAGCCCAGGCCCAGTGTCCAGGAGTGGCCCCATCCAAGTGTGCAGATGTGACAGGTCTGACAGGTGATGTCCCCGTTCGGTTGAGACCTTAGGGGTGTTGGGTGGCCTGTCGGGTGAAGGGACCCCCAAATAGGGGTCACATCAGATTCTGAGCATTTTAAACAAGTCCCCAGGGCTTCTGTGTGTGTCCTGGCCCAGGAGGCTGGCGGTGACGCTGAGGCCGCCGTGAGCGATCCTAACCTGATGTGTGGGCCGAGTCCTTGGGGGTTTCTGCTCCAGCAGGGCACCCGCCCTGGGGGGCGCAGGGCAGGCGACCCCCCCCTCTGACAGGCCTCCCAGGGGAAGCCACCCAGACATGCCCAGAATGCAGGCAGGGCCCAGGGTTGCACACCAGTCCAAGTGCACGCAGAGTCCACTTCCTCCGATGGTGCCGTGCATGCGTGTGTGAGTGCGGAAAGGGCCTACATGGCCAGGCTGTGTGTTGGGGGACTGCTCCGGACGCTGCAGAGGAGTCAGGGAACGGCCATGATGGGCTGGGCAGGATGGAGAGATGAAGGGACCAGGGTGAGTGTGGAGCCAAGCTGGCTGGTCAGGGCACAGCCCCCACCAGCATGCAGGCTGAGCAGAGGTGAGCGCACAGACCTCGCTTCCCCCCATGGTTTCCTTTCTGGTGGCGGAATCGGTCCACCCTGGTGTTGGGGTGCTGTGTGGGATGCAGATGCCACTCCGAGATGGGGCAGTGACCCGTGCTGTCCACGTACAGGGATGGCCTGTGGCACAAATATAATTTTAAAAAATGATTGTTAGAATGACCTAAGGCCCAGCAATCTCAGCGTATTTACTCAGTTCAGCGTAGTTACTTGGAGGGAATGAAACCAGGGTCTTGAAAAGATGCCTACAGCCGTGTGCTCACTGTGGCGTTCCTCACAGTCAAGACAAGGAAACCGCCTACGTGCCTGCCCGTGAGTGACACCAGAGACGTGGCACCTGTACTCCAGGAGCCCGTGAGTACATGTGGATGGGCCTCAGGACATTGGCTGGGTGAGGTGCGCCCAGACGGCAGGACCAGCTCATACTGTCACTCTAGCGGGGGCTCTGAAAGGATGGGACTCAGAAGCAGAGAGTAGAGTATGGTCCTGGGCGGAGGCATGGGGACATGGGGAGGTGCTGGGCAGAGGGCACGGATGTCCATCTATAGGATGGTCTTCCTGAGCTGGTGACCATGGTTAATTCCATGTTGTCAACTTGAAAGTCGCTAAGAGCAGGTGTGAAGCCGTCTCCCAGCAGAACAGGAGGTGGCCATGTGAAGGGCTGAGTGGTCACTATGCAATGTGTACGTAATACACAACGTTGCCCCGCCCGACGTGGCCCTGTGGTTGAGCGTTGACCTATGACCCAGGAGGTCAGGGTTTGATTCCTGGTCAGGGCACATGACCAGGTTGTGGGCTCACCCCAATGTGGGGCGTGCAGGAGGCAGCTGATCGATGATTCTCATTGATGTTTCTCTCCCTCTCCATTCCTCTCTGAAATCAATAAAAGTATGTAATTTAAAAATTACACAACCTTATGTGGCCAAGCACCACCAAGAGCTGGTGTGGATACAGCACCAAGAGAGAGGTGGGTGGGAGCAGACAGTGGGCAGGCCCTGGAGGGGCTGGGCGGTGGGAAGACAGATGCGGGTACCCAGCACAGCTCCTACACCCAGCTCCGAGCATCCCTGGGGCCGCCCAGCTGCCTGCCCCACACCTCCACCTGTGCCTCGAATACAACATTCTTAACGTGCAATCCCGTGACCAGCAGGCTCTTCCCGTCTCTTCCCTGTCCCAGAAAAGAGCACCGCCCACGGCTGATAGGGCAGAAACTGCAATCGGCCGGTTTCCTTTCTTTCGCCCATCACGCTGCCACCACGTGAGCAGTGTGGCCAGTCCTGCAGCTGGCACTGTGGGTGCTGTCCATTGTCCACACCCCTCTCGGATTCTCTCTCTCTGAGACACGCCTGTTGGTGGCTTCCCCACAGCCTGCACCCCTACTTCCCACCCAAGTGAACCCTGATTGGGGGGGGGGGCGGCAGTCCTGGTTCTTTCTGCCATCCTCCTACCTTCTTGGAGCTCAGAGATGCCCAAAGGGGTTTAGGGAGCAATTTGCTGGGGGAAGCCTCTTACCAAAGGATATCAGACATTTATTTTTTAAAAATATTTTTATTGATTTCAGAGAGGAAGGTAGAGCGAGGGAGGGAGAGAGAGAGATGGAAACATCAATAATGAGAATCACCCATCAGCTGCCTCCTGCACGCCTGCCACTGGGGATCGAGCCCCCAACCCAGGCCCTTGACCTGAATTAAACCTGGGACCCTTCAGTATCCACTGAGCCAAACAGGCTAAGGCTGGGCCACTGCTTTTTATTGAGGTTAACACTATTGTGTAAGCCAAGGTTACCTGGGAACTGGGTTATGTCCAAATGCATCCTAGGTGACAGGCAGCGGCCAGAGGGAGCCTTTTGGAACAGGAGTTATTTGACTGCTCTGCTCAGAATCTCCTGCTGCTTCATCACGCTCAGAACAGCAGGCAGAGCCCACAGCGTGACACTCGGGGCCAGAGGTCACCCCTGGGCCTCTGCACAGTGCCCAGCCTCACTTCCCCACAAACCGGGCTCACTTCCTGAGTCCGCTGTGACTCCGGCTGAAAAAGCCTCCTCAGGTCAGCTGCTCCGGCTGGTGTGGATTCCGTTCTCCATTTGCTATGAAGGGGACGGTGTCCGACCACATGCCCGGCCTCCCGTGTCCCCCAGCAGGAGCAAAGGCTGCTGATCTGAACGCGCGCATTGCGTGGAGTGGAGTGCGCACGCCTGGCCCCAGCCAGCACTCGGGGAACACGGCTGCTGCTTGCAGGAGAGCGCAGGCCCACTGCAGCCACGCCAGCCTCGGCGGGCGTCTCAGAGGTGCTCTGTGGAGACACTGAGAGATGGATGAACAAGTAGCACACCACAGCCTCCCTTGAAACTTTGAATGAGCCGGGCTGGCATGGCTCAGCCTGGACCGAGGAACCAGGATCCCCAGTCAGGGCACCTGCCGGGGTTGTGGGCTTGATCCCCAGAAGGCATGCAAGTGGCAGCCCAGTGATGTTCCTCTGTCACTGATGTTTCTCTCTCTCTGTCCCTCTCCTTTCCCCTCTCTCCCTTAAAAAAAAAATCAACATATTTTAAAAAATTATTATTGAACGAACAGTGGAAGGAAAGCTCCCCGTGGAGATCTGAGGCTGAGGCGGTGGCGTTGATGGGAAGGTCTGGGATGTGGCCGAGTGAGGGATGCAGGCCGGTGGTTGAAAGCACCGTCTGGATGTCGAAGACGCCGAAAGGGTGGCGAGGCAGGGCCTGAGCTGCACTCCTCGCAGAGAGGCCGCTGGGGAGAGGGACGTGTGGAAAGAAGCGTGGGGACCCGGAGCCCGCCGCCCCGCTGTGGGCTGGAGCATCTGTGACTGGCGTTGCCTCCTGGGGGGAGGAGGGTCCTCTCCGGCAGCTCAGCATGGCCGTCGAGGACTCCGGGCCCCGCCCAGCTCCCGGCCACAGCTGCCCAATTCAGCATCTGGCCAGCGCCCAGCCCGGGCGCAAGGCCGGACGCACGGAGGGCGCACGCTCACCGCGCCGGCTCTGGCTTGGGGCGCAGCCAGGGAGAACCCGGGGGCGAGGCGCAGCCCGGAGGGCTGGCGGTGGTACCCCGCGGCGGGGACAGGGCGGGGGCGGCTGGCTGGGGGCGGGGCGGGCGGAATAAGGGCGGGCGGAGCGGTGTGGATTGGCCGGGCTCCGCCACGTGATCGGCCGCTTATAGGGCGTGGTGCGGGGCGGCGGAGTCGGGTGCGGCGGCTGCCGGGCCGGGCGAGGTCCGGTGCAGGTCCGGCGGCTCCGTGACTGCTCTACTCCGAGCGCCTGGCGCGCCCCGCGGTTTCCCTGCTGGGGCCGCCGGGCCGGGGATGCGCGCGGCGCCCGGGAGCCATGGTCCGCTTTGGGGACGAGCTAGGCGGCCGCTATGGGGGCACCGGCGGCGGGGAGCGGGCCCGGGGCGGCGGAGCCGGCGGCGCGGGCGGCCCGGGCCCCGGGGGGCTGCAGCCGGGCCAGCGGGTCCTCTACAAGCAGTCGATCGCGCAGCGCGCGCGCACCATGGCGATGTACAACCCCATCCCGGTCAAGCAGAACTGCTTCACCGTCAACCGCTCGCTCTTCGTCTTCAGCGAGGACAACGTCGTTCGCAAATACGCCAAGCGCATCACGGAGTGGCCATATCCTGTCGGGGCCGGGCCGGGCCGGGCGGGGGCTGCCCGCGGGCGTGGGCATAGGGACCGGGCTGGGTCCGGCGTCCGCGCCCCGCCGGGTTTGGGAGGGGCGGCTGCTCCGGGACCGGGCGGGTCGAGTGCGGCGCCCAGTGGCCATTTTTCCGGGGCCAGGAGGAGGGTGCGATCTGGGAAGAGGCACCCGGGAGGACTCGGCGTGGAGGGGGCGGGGCGGGACTGCGGGGCCCCTCTCCGCCCGCCGCGAGTGCGTGTGTGTGCGCGCGCGCGTGTGCGGTGGCGGCGGCGGCAAGAGCGGCGTGGACGCTGGGCGGAGCCCCCTGCCCCCCGGACACGTTCCTTCGCCCCTTGGTCCGGATGCCGAGCGCACGACCAGCCTGGAGGGCGCCGAGGTGAACCCGACTTGTAGGGGCGAGTCCCAGACGGCCGCGGGTCGCGCGCGCCCAGCAGCAGGTGCGGCGTGTGTGCGGGCAGAGCGTGATCCCGGCGCTGCGCGTTCGTGCGGGACCCTCGGGACACGCATGTTCACGTGCCTGTGTCGGTACATGTGGCGACGTGTGTCGTTGGGCAGGAGTGCGCCTGCGCGGGGTCCCTCTCCAGCCCGAGCGGGGGGCGCACCGCCCCCTCCCTTCGGGGCGCGCGACCGGATGGCGCTGTCCGCGGTGCTGACGGCCGCCGAGACGTTCCCAAGGGCTGCGGAAGCGACTGCAAAGGCCTGGCCTCGCGGCAGCCCTCAAAAATCCAGGCGGGAGGGAGTGGGGGTCACTGGAGGGGTCACTCTCAGGCCCCCCGGCGCCTTCTGGCCAGTCCTTAACCCACACACTCCCTTCGAGTACATGATCCTGGCCACCATCATCGCCAACTGCATTGTGCTGGCCCTGGAGCAGCACCTTCCTGACGGTGACAAAACGCCCATGTCCGAGCGGCTGGTGAGTGCGGGGCGCCCTGTCTATAGGACCAGGCAGGCAGCTGGCCCCTCCCTCAGGGTCAGGCAGACAGAGCAGTCAGGCAGCCCCTGATGGGGAGGGAGGGTGGCTGCTCCGTCCATCCGTCTGGTGCCACTAGCCACCCCTGCACCCCAGTCCCAAGGCCTTAGGCTTCTTGATCTGAGAAACTGACACTAAGCCTGGGTGTGTGGTGATTATTAAAGGCTCAGGGTCGTGATGGGCTCTGCCCCAAGTGGCCTCTGCCCCTGGTGTCCCCCTGGGTCTGCCAGGCTCCACCTCAGAATTGTCTCCCCAGCTTGGCGTCTCTTCCCCGTGGGGCCACCCTTCCCCTGGGCAGCCTTCTGTCCCCCGGCTTTCTTCCCAAGCACCCTGAGCTGTTTGCACCCGTCCTGCCACAGCTCACAGACCCTGTGCCACCCCCACTGGTGTACAGGGCCCCAGATAGGCAGGGTGCCAGGCAGGGTCTCTGGAGGGGCAGGGGCAGCGGGAAGGGTGGGGTTTGGGGAGGTGAGGCCATGACCCCTGGCCCCAGCCCTCCCAGCTGCTGAGCCCTTTGCCTGGGCTTGACGTGGGCTCCGAGGCCCAGGAGGCTGAGCCGGGAGCAGAGAGAAGGCCGAGCAGGGGAGGATCTGGGCAGCTGCTGGAGCTCTGCTGCCACATAGCGCATGACTGGCCCCCCAGCCTCTCCCGCTCACTTCCGTGGAGATGAGCAGTGAGGGCGCGCAGGGCCTGCTCGGTGCCTGGCGTGGGCCCTGGACTTCCCTCCTCCCACCATCCTGGGCCCACTGGGGGCCGGGGGGGGGGGTGACAGTCAGCCTGCCTGGGTGCCTCACCCTCGCAGAGCACTGGGAAAAGGCAAGGAGGTTGGCAGCTGGAGGGGAGAGCCAGGGACAGAGGTTTCGGGGGGCACATGGGGAAGGCTGGGGGGGTTTCTGTCATCGGAGCATGAGGGTCAGCGCAGCCCTGCCACATGGAGTGGGATCAGTCCTGTGGTGACTCGCCCGGGCGTGGCTGGGCAGGGCCACTTGCCTTCTGGGCCCTGTGCCAGCATCCACTCTGGAGGGCAGTTGAGGGCGAAAGTCGGGGGGAGCTGGGGACTCAGGCAGGGAGCCTCAAGGCCAGGCCATGGGACCCGTCATAGCCCCACAGAAGTGTGTCGGGTAGGGCTGGAGAGAAGGGGCTTGGGGCAGGGGCCTCAGCCTGTGCCCTTTGGGGGACAGGCTCCTGCCTCCTGGGTGAGGGGGTTGGGTTTGTGGGGAAAGGGGCAGGCACACTTCTCGGGGTTGGGGGCTGAGCTGCTGGGAAAAGGAGCAAAATGAAATCCACCTGGGCTGATCCCAGTCCGCAGACAGGTCCTGGGGAGGGACCAAAGTCCAGACAACCTGGGCCTGGGGAGCAGGGCGGTGGCTCTGGCCAGGCTCTGAGGCCAGTGCCGCTTCCTGGGGAGTAGGCGGAGGGGAGTGGGGCGGGCAGCCTGTCCAGGGGCGGGGCCTCCACCTTTCTCTGCCTTGGGGACTCTGCTTCCCATCCACCCACCACCTTCCAGAGGCCTTTAGCTGGAGCCCTAGTTTGCAGGCCCCACGCCTCCCCCACACCATCACTCAGCACTCAGCCCTGTGGTCTAGGGTGGAGCTGGGGGCAGGGCTGAGGCAGGATTAGCATGGGCCCTGCCCATTGGGGCTCTGGGCCTGCCCTCTGTCCATCCAGAGGCCTTCTGTTTGGTGGGGTCCTGTGGTTCCCCTGGGGTCAAGGGGAGAGGGACCATCCAGCCAGAAGCCTGGGGGGCCCTGTCATGAGTCAGCATCAGGGTGTCAGGGGAGCCGGACCGAGATTGCCACTCCACACAGGGCTGCCCGTCAGCTGTGGGCAGAGGAGGCCTGGCTGCGGGTTCCATGGGAGGCCCCTCAGGGCCAGGGTTCTCGGGAGAGGAAGGTGCAGGCTGCTATCCTGAGTGGGAACTGGCAACTCTCCAGAGCCACCTGCCCCTCCCCCCCTGCAGCCCGGAGGTGGCCAGGCAGAGCCGCTCTCCAGGCACGGCCCCGCCCCCTTCCTCACCATCCCTCCCTCTGCCACTGAGCACCCCCGCCAGCCCGCGATAACCCCCCTGTGTGTCTGCCCACCCCAAACTCCCCAAGCCCTTGCTCCCGTCTCATCTGCACCGAGGCCCTTCCTGTTGGCTCCCCCAGCCACAGCCACACCCTCTGTGCTTGTCCCCACTGGCATCCCCATGTGCTCAGCTGCATAGGGCTGGCCTCACCGGGCTGAGGGATGAGGTGCAGTGGGTGGAGGGGGTGCTTGTGGCCACCTCCCCCTCCAGAGGCCCCCCGAGACCCAGCCACTTTCACTCCCAGACCTGCAGGTTTCAAGTGTCTGGGAATGTGCTGTGCTCCCAGGAGTTAGAGCACCGACCCAGGGCAGGGGCAGAGCCCAGGCGGCCTCGGACAAGCTGGGTCTTTGCATGGATCCGTGGCCTCTGGGATGGGGTTGATAATAGGACTGGGGATGGGGTGTTGACAGATGACCCTCGTCACTGTAGGAGAAGCCCCCCAGTGGTCATCGCACCCCTCCATCCCTGCTGCCCGCCTGGAGGGTGGAGGCCTGGCCCCTCTGGGTGGGCGGGGAGCTAGGACGTGGGTGTGGGTCTTGGGCCCTCAGGGGGCAGCAGCGACCCTGTGCCGTGTTCTCCTCAGGACGACACGGAGCCGTATTTCATCGGCATCTTTTGCTTCGAGGCCGGGATCAAGATCATCGCCCTGGGCTTCGTGCTGCACAAGGGCTCCTACCTGCGCAATGGCTGGAATGTCATGGACTTCGTGGTGGTTCTCACAGGGTAGGTTGCCATGCGCGCCCTGTGAGGGGCTGGGCCCTTCCTGGCCTCACCCGGGATGGCCAGCGCGGCTGCAGGGGGCCGTGGGGGGAGATCTCTGCTTACCAACCACGTGGGCCAAGCGTGCCTTTGCTGCCACCTGGGCCCCAGGGCCGACTCGAGGGGCCTGTCCTTGGGCAGAGCTGGCTGACCGAGCTGCAGGGGTGGGGCCATGGTGCTGTGGTCAGTCACCTAGGGGGAGAGGCATGTCCTAGGGTCTGAGCTGTGTCCTGGGGCTTGGCTGGGCTGTGCACTTGGAAGGTGTCAAGTCCTCTACCTGCCCCCCTCACCCCCTGTTTCTCCTCAGATGGACCCTGACGAGGACCCACAGCAGCCCAAGGGTCCAGGGAGTGGACTTGGGGGTGGGCTGGGATGGGCGTGAGGGCTGAGCACCTTGTCTTCCTCACAGAGTCCCTGCCCTTTGGGCCTCAGTTTCCACATCTGCCTGGTGGGTGCCCAGGACTGTGGTCTGTTCTTCCCCGAGCCTGAGGCTCCCAGGAGGCCTGTGTGGAGGAGGTGGCCTTTGGGATGGTCCCTCTGGACAGGCGACAGAGTGGCCCCTGTGTCCTCGGGCCAGTGGCCCAATCTGTCCCCAGCCCTGCTGAGGGGGTGCCTCTGAACCTGGGATTAGTAGGTTTTCTGGGAAGCTGATTTCAGCCCCATTTTCCTCAATGATTGGGGAGGGAGGGAGTGGGGAGCCTTCTGTTGGGACGTGGTCCTGCCGCACAGGTGCTGTCCACCCTGGTCTGCTGCCCCAGCCTGCCCTGTGCCTAATCTGCCTGAGGCCCGGCTGGTGGGGAGGGGCCCCGGGAGGCAGCGCTGGGGAGACCAGGGAGCGACTCTGTTTGCTTCCTTCTCTCTCTCTCACTCTCCCTCCCTCGGGCCAGCACCAGCGTCCCTGAGGAGGGGCCCCAGAGCCTGGCTCCCATGAGGGGTCAGGGAGTGTCTGCAAATTAACGGGTAATTGGGGCTCCGCTCTGGCCCTGGGAGTGGTTGTGCCGTACTGGGGCTGGGCCTGGCGGGAGTTGAGGAGCCTCAGGCCGGGGAGCCCAGTGGTGCCTCGCGGGGGCTGGGAGAGGGGGTGCACTGGATGCCCACACTCCTGGTCACAGAGAGCGCAGATGGGCTCGCCTTCCTGGGAGCCCCAGCCAGCCAGCCCCGGCACCCCCACTCCACTGTGGAGACCCTCCGCCATCCTCTCCTCTCTTTCTCCCACTGTCCTTTCTCCACACCAGGTCCCTCCTTCTCCAGTTCTCTGCCGCCCTCCCTCCTTCCGGCCCTCAGGCTCCCGTCTCCCCTTTGGCATCTCTGCCCCCCCCCTCTCTCTCTGCCCCTCTCTCTGCCTCTCCCTCTCCCTCCCCCCCCCTTTGTCCCTCCCCCCCGCCTATTTCTGCCTTTAAAATTTTTCTCTTGGTCTCACTGTCCCTTTCTCTTCCTTGGCCCTGTCTCCCGTCTGAGTCCCAGGGTCTCTGTGGTCTGTCCTCAGGAGGAGGTGGTGGTGCTGCCGGTAGGTCCCCAGGCTCTTGGCTCTGCACTTCATCCCCAGGGGGTGCTGGGTTGGGAGGGGAACCCCCAGGCAGGGAGGGTGATCTGTGTCCTTATGGGGGTTTACATGCTGGCCAGGGTCCCGGGGGAGCTGCTCCCTCCTGTGTGCAGCACACAGCACTCGTGAACCTGTGTGTGTACATGTGTGTGCATGTTTGTGTGTGCAAGTGTGTGTGTGTGTGGTAGGGGGAGGCCCTGAATGTTGTGGGGGTAAGTGCTGGCCGGTGGGGAGTCTGGGAAGAATCCTAACTCTCCGCCCTCCTGAGCCGAGGTCCCTGTGGGTAGCTGTGGGTTATTGCTTCTCACTCTCTCGTTTGTAATTAGGGCTCAGAGGGCTGGAGGGCTGGAGGCAGCGAGTCTCTGGCTGGGGAGGCCGGTTGCTTGGAAGCCCAGCTCCTCCCCAGAGGCCAGTGGGGCCTCCTGCTCTGAGCTGTGGGCAGGTCCTGGAGGTGCCTGGCTGGGCCCCGCCCCCACTGGGGAGCCTGTCAGCTGCCCCTGCTCACCTGGGGCCAGGCCTGGGTGCACCTGGGCCTCGGGCTGGCTCACAGCCTCTGGCCCAGGCTGCAGGGGGATAAGCCAAGGGGCCGTCCTGCTGTCTGCTCTCCTGTCCATGCGTCCGTCTAGCCATTCAAGGTGTCCCCACAGCCGTCACCCCTTTACTCAGGATTTGCTGAGCCTCTGCGGGTGCTGAGTGCAGGGATGAGCAGAGCCGCCCCCTGGGGATGGGGGGTCCAGGGGACCCGCTCTCACCCTTAGTGCCTGTGGGCTTCTGACCACACCGGTGCTGCCGCCGCCTCGCCCACCCCCCCCCACCCACCCCGGGTTCCTCAAGGCTCCGTCATGGTGCCAGGTGTCAGGAGGGTGCCAGGCCCTGTCACACAGAAAAGGGGTGTAGAGGGCAAGGCGGGCCTGGAGGGTGAGGGACTGTAGGTGACAGGGGCCTCAGTTGCACGGTGACTTCTGAAGGATGAGGAGGATGGATCTAGATGTTTGGGGAGAGGCTGTGGAGGGGAGGTCACAGGTGTATCGATGGTGGTCAGAGCTGGAGACCAGCAGGCGCCAGGGAGGGGGTGTGAGGGGTGCTGTGGGGCTGAGCCTGGGACCAGAGGGTGCAGGCTGGTGGCAGTGAGGGGGGTGCAGGCTGGGGGTGGGGGTGGGTGGAGACCAGGAGTTCACGGAAGAGCAGGCACTTCCTGAACCTCATAACAGAGAGGAATGGACGGGAGGTGCTGCCACTCAGCGGGGGAGGAGGGGAGGCATGTGGTGCACACCTGAGGCAGCTCCTCTGTGTGTATTTGTACCACGCAGGGCAGAGACCTGGGCCTGGGCGCGTGGGGGGTGAGAAGCAGGTATGTGTGTGTGACTGTGTGAGAGTGTGAGTGTGTGTGTGTGTGTGTGTGTGTGTGTTCGCACACGTGTGGAAGGACTGGAGGGTTTAGTAGGTGGGGCTGGTGGGCTGGTCCCCTAGGCAAGGGCATGGGGTGACATAGACAGGAAGCCGGGCTGGAGGAGGGCGGACTTGGACCCAGCAGCGGAGCTGTTGCCTGTGACAGCCAAAGTGGGAGGGGGAGCGGCATGGGAGCTGGGTTTGCAGGTGAGAACGCCCTGTCCGTCCGTGCCCACCCCTCCCGTGCCCGTGCCCACCCCTCCGGTGCCCGTGCCCACCCTTCGGTGCCATTCCCTCATTCCCACCACCCTCCCAGGTCCCTCGGAGCCCCGCCCGCCCTTGGGCAGAGAGCCCAGCACCCCACAGTCCTTGTCTTCCTGGTCCTGGGGGACGGCAGGGAGTGTGTCCCGCGCAGGCAGGTGGCTCTCCACGGGGATGTTTCCAACCACAGCTTCTCGTTTTACTCCAAATTAAACTGGGTTTCTCTCCAGGATCTGTAATTAGAGCTGCAGGGCCTCCTGGGGGGGTGGGCGGGGCTGTGGGCTCTGCTGGGAGGGCCGGCGGCCAGGCTCTGCCTCTCGTGGGGCCCCAGCAGGCTCTTGCCATCCTGGGGGCCTGAGGGCCTGGGGTCTTTGGCCCTGGGGGCCTGGCTCAGAGAGGCCCTGGGCTGGGAGAGGCCGGCAAGGCTGGGTCAGGAGGACCAGGGACGCCACACCTGACGTTGGGGGGCCCGTGTCTGAGTGGAGGTGGCGAGACATTCCCTGTGGAATGACCAGCGATGTGGTTTGGACGTGGGCTGACTTTGACGTGTCTAAGTGTGGCCCTCGAGCAGCGTGAGCTCGGCCACCAGAGCCAGTTCTGTGTGGGCTTCTCCTCCCCCATGACTGTCCTGTAGGGGGTCATCTCTGCTCCTCAGGTGGGGGGTGCAGGGAGCATCTCTGTCCCTCAGGTTGGGGGTGCAGGGGGCGTCTGCCCTCAGGTAGGGGTGCAGGGGGTATCTGCCCCTCAGGTGGGGTGTGCTGGACTTTCTCTCTTATCCCCCTGGGGCTGGAAATAGCACCTCCACATGTGGTTTGGAGCAGGGGAGGGGCTGAGTTCTGACAAGTAGCCCCAGGAACAGTGGAGGGAGGCTGTGGGGACCCCGACACTGGGCCTGAGGTTGAGGTCCCTGTAGGCGGCACCCATGGGCACCCCTGTGGCTCCAACAGGCTCTGTGGGGTCCTGTCTTGGCTGCGGAGTGGTTGGGCTTCCCCCAGGTGGGCTGTCCTGCCCGGAGCAGTTGCCCTGTGCCCAGCCCTGGACTCTCCCTCCCAGGACCCCGGGAGGCTTTGTGGCATTTTCCGAGGACCCACCTTCTCCCTGTGCCTCCTCTGTTGGATGCTTCAGCGTCTCTGGGGGCAGGGAAGCTAGAGCCGAGCTCTGCCTGGCGCTGCCTGCAGACCCCACTGTGGGGGAGAGCCCTCCACCAGCCCCCAAGGCTTGGGGATCCCTATGCTGGGCTCTGGTCCGGCGTGTCCCTAAGGCTGGCTGGGGCCCACTCTCAGGGGTGAGGTCCTGTGTGTGAGGAGGGGTGTGGGGGAGGCCCTGGGCAGGAGCATCAGGTCAGTTACAGACGCTCGGGGGCTTCAGGGCTGAACCAGTCGCCCTGAGAGAGCACCTGCCCCCTGCACGCTGTCTGCCTGGGGCTTGCTGGGGGCTCCAGGGGACTGGGCTTGTCTCCAGGGATCCCACGAGGCGGGGATCCCTGAGCCCTGACATCTGAGGGTGGGGGTGGGGTGGGGGGGTTCAGCCAGGCCCCCTTAGCCAGCGTCATTCTGCACAAGCCTCGGTGTCTGCAGCCAGATTCGGGGCAGCTCAGCCCAGGCCCTGGTTCGGTGCCTGGGCACTGGGGATGCTCGGACCCCCATTTCTGCCCTGTGAGATGGCATCGCTGATCCCCCCAACTCCCCCAGGCCCTGGCGGGTGGGGGAGGGGTGGTGGCTGGGACAGGTGCCCACTCCTGGGCTGTGGCCTGCAGGTGCACTGGTGACGGGAGCTGTCCGCCACCCTGTGGCTGGTGGGCTGAAGGGACGTGGCCAGATGGGCTCTAAATTAGTTGCCAACGTTCAAAGATGTTTTTTAAAATTGGTTTTTAGAAAGAGAGAAACATCTCTGTAAAAGGCTTAACGTCTACCGGCTGCCTCCTGCACGCCCCCCACTGGGGACCGAGCCCGCAACCCGGGCCTGCGCCTGGGAACCCACTAGCGGCCTTTCAGGGCTGGGACGCCGCCGCACCGGCTGGGGCAGGTGCCGACCCTCAAGAAGGAGCTTTTACGTGAAAATGCACGTGCAGGGACGGAGGCCTGAACACAGCCACGCGTCTCGGTCCTGGTGGCGGAGGCCCCAGGTCTTGGTGCCATCTGCCCGCCCACCATGTGTCACAGGCCCCTCGCTCGTGCAGACCCAACTCTGGGCGCGTCCTGTTCCTGTGGGTGCCAGCCCTGGCGGGTGGGGGGCCACCCTGAGGACCTCCTTTGGGCGCTGTCTCCAGATGGAGTCACATGGGGGGAGTGTGGGGGGGATGCGGGGCGCAGGCTGTGGACTTCTGTCTTGCCCTCATCTCTGTGCAGATCCCATCCCCCCCCCCCCCCCCCCCCCCCCCCCCCCCCCCCCCCCCCCCGCCCCATGCCGCCTGCGCTCAACCTCGGCGGTGAAATCGGTTGGGAGAGCAGAGCCCGTGGTGGCCCCAGGGGCACAGGGTGGTGACGTGACTCAGTCCAGGTCCGGCAGTTGTGTGGCTGCCATGCAGTGGGCCCGGGGGGACTGTCCTCGGGACGTGGCGTCGTCCTCCCTCCTCTCGCCCTACTTCTGACCCCGGGTCACTTGGCACCTTGAATCTGTAGCTTTGAGCCTCCTGCTAAGTTTGGGAAGTTTTCAGCCAGGACATAGCTGGGGCCTTTCCAGCTCCACCTTGTCCACCGGGACTCCGAGGTGCTGACCTGTGGGCCCCATGACCTGGAGGCCCCGCCTGTCATCAGCCTGACGTTCCTCCGGGCCACGGTGGCTGTGGCTCCCGCGGGTTCCCTTCTCTGTTCTCTCCTCTGCGGGGAGCCCGGTCTCTCAGCGCTCCCCCTTGTTCTTCTCGTTTCCGGTTGGGAGGTTGTCAGCAGGTGCTCCCATGCAGCTTTGATTCTCTGATGATTGTGCTTTGTTTGCAAGGGCTTCAGACTCTTCGCTGGGTGACTCCAACTGCCCTGTTGTCTCTTCATTTGGCCTCAGATCTTCCTGGTTTTGATGAAAACCTGGACATTTTCCGTTATTTTCCGGTACGCAGGATGCTATTTAGACCGGTTTTAGTTGGGTCCTGACCCATAAGGGGCCTGGGGTCTGCCTTGTAACCGCAGGTTCCGGTGGGAGGGTTACCCCACTTTACAGACTGGAAACGGAGACTCAGAAATCAGTGTCCCGAAGCAGGAGGAGCGTTGAGTGAGACAGCCGGGCCCACGCCTGACCGGCTGCTGCCCTGGCCCGAAGGCCATGCAGGAGGAGAAAACATCACCTGGAAAAGGAGGGGCTGGTGGCCGCCACCTGGAGGCATCTCCTCCGTGGCTGCGGCAGGTCCTGGGTGACATGGCCTCGTGGTCAGAGCCATGCTTCACTGACCAGTCGCCGGCCCCTCAAGCTGGAGAGAGCATTCAGCCAAGGACTCCATGTCCCCTCGGCGGGCAGGGTGGCAAGGGTCAGGGGTCAGCATGGTGGCTTCTGCTGCTGGAGTTTGGGGCCTGCAGCTCTTGCTGGAGGAGGGTTGGGGAGTGGTGGGCGGTGGCCAGCTGCGGGGTGTAAGCCTACCCCGCTGTGTGGGTGTGTCACTGGGACGCCTCCTCCAGGTTGGGAGCCTGGGCACTGGGGGTGCTCGGACCCCCATTTCTGCCCTGTGAGATGGCATCGCTGATCCCCCCAACTCCCCCAGGCCCTGGAAGGCAGCGGAGCCGAGGGTCTGGTTTGAATGAGATGAGGCCTGTGCTCAGCTCAGCCCCTGGGGCGGGGGCGGGAGGCTGAGACCCACAGGCTGTCTCCATGGCAACCGCCAGCAGCTCCTGGGCCAGAAGCTGCACCTGGAAGGTCGGTGACAAAGCAATTCCTGGAGGTGGCTCCGCCCCCACCAGCTCTGCGGCTCTGGCTCCCGTGGGGGGAGGGGAGGCGTCTGGCTGGCTCTGCACCCTGGCCCCTCACCTGCCCAGTGTGAGGGAGGCTGTGCAGGCGCAAGGCCTCCCATGGTGGAGCAGAGTGCTCCTGGCTGCCCACCCTCTCCAGCGACAGCAGGGATGTCCCGAGGACACAGGCGTCCCTGGCACTGAGCTGGGCATACGTCTCGTCTCCGAGAGCCTCACCAGCCCACGGCCCCGAGCAGGGGCTGCACTGTGGACAGCGCTGCTGCCAAGCCCAGTGGCCAGGAAGACACAGGCTCAGGCTGAGGCCCAGTGTTGGAGAAGTGTGGGTGCTGGTGTCGGTCTCCCCAAGGGGCTGGGTGCCGCCTCTGGCCACGCCTGGATGGGGGCTCTGTGCAGCTGCCTGCATGAGCCATGGCTGCCAGGTGCCAGCACCTTGGACGGGAAGGGCACCCCCTGCAGACTCTCTGGTGGTTACTGTCTACCTGGGGGGTCTCTGGGAGTCAGGGACGCGTGGCTGTGTGTGCTCTCTGGGCGGCTGACACTGTGTGGTCCCCCTACCACCTGCTCCAGGCGGGACACTGCATGATGGCTGGGCCTGGGGGCCGAGAGGGCCCCTCCCCAGGGACCAGGGTGAGGCCTGTGAGCCTTGTGTGCACCGGCAGGCAGGGACCTCCTGGGCTGTGACCTCCCAGGGTGTGATCCCCGGCTGCTGGTATGGCCCTGCCTGCCCCGAGGTAGTTCCAGAACAAATGGGCTCGGGGGCTCAGCAGGGACCCTAGAGGGGATAGTCAGGGAGGAAAGAGCCCTGCCCTCCCACGAGGGGAGCAGGGAGCAGGAGGGGGAGTGGGCAGGTGTTTGCCCACCAGGGTAGGGGTTAGGGTTAGGGTTTGGGGGGGCAATCTGGTCTTGTCACCTCCTCACAGACAATAGCCTTGGGTCCCTGGTCAGTTCTGGCCTTTCAGACAGGGATGGCCTGGGGTTGGCTGGGCTGAGTAGGGGGTTGGAGAGCCGCTGGGAAGGCTGGGGTGACCCAGGGTCCTGTACAGACAGCTGGGAACCTGCGGCCACAGAGACTAGCAGGGACCCCTAGTCTGGGGCTGCAGGTGAGGGCCTGGGTCAAGGTCAGGGGACCTGCCAGGGCTGCAGCTGTGGTCCCCCGCCCCCAGCTGTGGGTGTCTGAGCCGTGATTAGGTTCAGGCTGTGCGCGCGGCTCCTGTTCTCATCCACACGCGTGCTCGTGTGCCCGTGGTGCTGTCTGAGCCTGCCTATGCCGTGTGTCCGCGCTCCCATGTCCTGTGGGTTGGGGCGCCGGGCAGCCGGGCCTGGGCCACCAGTAGTCACAGCCGGGTGTGTGCGCTCTGGGCTCGATTTCCTGCTGTTTTATGAGGTTGTAATCATGATCCACATAAGTGCTTGTATTTCACTTTTTCTTTGTGTAGAGCAGCACATTGAGGTGGAAGTCACGTTCCATAATATTCATGCTTTTACAGTGTACAGTTCAGGGGTTTTCGGTGCGTTCCGAATTAGTTATACAGCCATCACCACAACCTCATTTATTTATTTAAAACATGTTTGTGTTGATTTCAGAGAGGAAGGGAGAGAGAAGGATAGAAACAACAGTGATGAGAATCATGGGTCAGCTGCTTCCTGCACGCCCTACACTAAAGATCGAACCCATAACCTGGGCCTGTGCCCTGACTGGGAATCGAACCGTGAGCCCCTGGTTCACAGGTCCATGTTCAACCGCTGAGCCACACCGGCCGACACCACAACCTCATTCTAGAACATTTCCATCCTCCTCCAAAAGCAGCCCCAGCCCCCAGTCCAGCGGCGCCTGCTCACGAGCACTGTCTGTGCGCGCCTTCCCCAGAGCATGATGTCCTCGGGGTCCTTCATGTACGGGAAGCGGTTCACGTCCCTTCACACACCCCAGTGCCTGTCGCCGTCTTTCATGACTACGCAGTGCACTGCTCTCCCGCTGGCCCCGGAGATGGACGCTTGTGCATTCGTCATTGTTAACAGTGGCTTTTTAATGTTGTGTGATTCTGACGGGACAGATGCTCAAGGGGCTGGTGAGAAGGGCTGCCAGGATCCACCCTGAACGTGACGGCTCAGGCGAGGCCAGCGCTGCCCTGGACAGCACGCTCCTGACCAAGGTCCTGGGAGCTTCGTCATCGTCTCCAGGAATTGTCATTGTGTCTGTTCCTTTCCTATTTTTTTTTTTTTTTAAAAACTGATTTCAGAGAGAGAGGAAGGGAGAGAGAGAGAGAACCATTGATTGGCTGCCTCCTGCACGCCCCACACGGGGGATCAAGTCTGCACCGGGGCATGAGCCCTGACCAGGAACCTAACTGAGACCCCATGGTTCATAGGTCCACGCTCAGCC
Organism: Murina feae; assembly: GCA_004026665.1. Lineage (NCBI taxonomy): Eukaryota > Metazoa > Chordata > Mammalia > Chiroptera > Vespertilionidae > Murina > Murina feae. The sequence goes on along the minus strand of PVJC01000883.1, from coordinate 60,075 downwards.
ACTGAGCCACAGCTGCCGGGCTTATTACTGGGTTTTAAAGGGAATCCTTTATGATCAGTGTGCTTGCTGGTACCTTCAGAATGGGTTCTGTGCATTGAAGAGATTATCAGAAAAGATTTTACTTCCTAAAAATTAAAAAATTAAAATCCTATTTATGAAAGCTACAAATCCAAAAGTATTCTTTAAAGGTATTTGGATGAAATCTGCAACAATGTGGAAGGACCTCGAAGGCATTATGCTGAGTAAGTGAAATAAGACAGAAAGACAAATACAACTATTTATGATGAAAACACTCAGTAAGATGGACACACAAGGGAAGTACCTCAACCTAACAGTGGCATACGACAAGCCCTCAGCTGACAGCACACTCATCCATGAAAACTTCAGGTTTTTCCTCTAACACGAGGAGCAACACAAGTCTGTCCACTCTCAGCCCTCAGTCACCACAGCCCTGTGAGCTCCAGCCAGAGCACTCAGGCAGGAGACACATCAACGGCACCCACGTTGGGAAGGAAGACGTGACACCATCACTTTTTGCTGATGGCAAGACTCTACACAGAGAAAACCATAAAGTCTCCACCAAAAGACTATTCCAAACACTGAACAAATGCAGCAGAGCAGCAGGATCCCAAGTCAACGTACAAAAATGCACTGCATTCCTATGTGCTAACAATGAAACATCAAAAAAAAAATGATGCAATTTCATGTGTAAATGCAACAGAAAGAATAAAATACCCAGGAATAAACTTAAAGGAAGAAGCTGTACACTAAAAACAGTAGTTTTTGAAGTTGGAAAATTGGACTCCTCCAGTTTCATTCTTTCTCAGAATTGTCCTGGCTCCTCACCCTTTCGATCCCATGTGAGTTTTAGGATGAGTTTTCCTGTTTCTGCAGAAGCATGCCTGGGATTCTGATGGGGATGGCATGGACTCTGGGGAGTGCTGACGTCTAATAGCACGAGTTTTCTAGCTTACCTTTCTGGCCTGTGCTCTCCGTCAGCAGTGTCCTGTTAGTGTCCAGTGGGTCTTTTGCCTCCTTGGTGAATTTTATTCCTAAGTATTTTCTTCTTTTGAATGCTATTTTAAGTGCATTTAAAAAAAATGTCCTCTTTTGAGTGTTCATTGCAAGTGCATAGAAATACAACTTGTTCTATGTGTTGACGGTATATCCTGAAACTCTGTTGACTTCATAAGTTACAGTAATTTTTTGTGGGTTTTCTACAAACTTAGAGTTTTCTATATATAAGAAATGTTGAGACTTTTACTGGAATTGCATCGAATCCGTAGGTTCCTTTGGGGAAAAGGGACATCCAGTGATATTCTATTTGTTTCTTGTAACGCACTCTGAACTTGACTCCAGTCTTTAATTGTGGAAATTCCTCATTCTCTTCAAATGTGGCCTCTCACCATCACTGTTCCCTCCCGGAACTCACTCGTGATGCGTGTGAGGAGGGGTTTCACCTCTGCGTCGCCGAGGTCCCCTCTTGTTCCCGTCTGAGGCTGTGGGTGGATTCCCCCACACTATTCCCTAAACCGTTCATACTGTCAAACCTCGTCTCCTGCCCAGAGCATGACACGTGGTTATAATTGCTATTATTTCAATAACTATTTATTGCTAGACGTCTGGCTTTTAAAACATCTGCCTGTTTTGCTTCGTGATTTGCTGGTTTTTGTCTGATCAGAGTTAATCTTCCAATAGTCAATCCCAGCAGCTGAATGGACTCCCTCGTGACGGATGGGATTTTTGGGTTGAAAGATTTCCGTGTCCCTCCTTTTCCCCTGGGAGTCTTGCCATATCTGTGACCCCCAGCTCTGCCCTCAGCGCAGTGTATTAAGGGCCCTGAAGCCTCTCTCACTGAGATTCTCAGGTGCATTTGAAATCGTGACTTGGGTGTGGAAGGTATGAGAGAAAGGAATCAGGGGTGAAGCCTGAAAACAGGTAACTGGTTGCTGAGATGGGGGGTCGCTGGGAAGGAGCAAGCCTGATAAGAATGAAGAGCTCTCTAGTCACCAGGATGCAACAGTCCTGAACGTTAGGAAAAGGATATTTTTATTACTTGAAGTTTGAAACTGAGCCCTCAGGTGTGTAACGTCGGATACGCTTTTTTAAATATCCCAGTGGAAACGGATGAAATGCTCTTGGATGCCTGAGCTCAGATCCCAGACCCGAGTTAAAGGGGTCAGGTTGGGCATAATAAGCACACAGTGGGGGGGACCCCAGATGGAGGGAGCTCTGGGTCCACTTTTTTTTGGTGGGGGGAGGTAAAACTGGCAAAAGAGACGCGCTCCGGCGCTGGTGTGGGTGCTGGTGAGGGTGCTCACTGGGAGTGAGGAGAAGGCGTGTCAGCTTCTCCCTGGACAGGGGGTGGGGTGGGGCTGTGCGGACAACGTTGATGAGGGAAGGTCAACGTTGATGAAGGCTGGAGCGGGCGTGGTGGACACTGGACGTGCGTTTGGGGTGAAGGGAGAGCGGCGAGTGCCGTGGGCAGAGGCGGAAATGGGACCTTCTGTCCTGGGTTCGGGTCGGAACGTGTCCTTGTGCCAATGGAGCGGGTTGGAGCGGCTTTCCGAGCCCTGGGAGCGCTCTGCCCCACCCCCACCCGGTCCCCACTCACCCCGAGACGCAGCGAGGAGCCCGGGTCACCGCCGCTCAGGGCGCAGCTGGGCTGCAGTTGGCGCTGGTCTGGGGACAAAGGCCGGGCTGGGAGCAGGGTCTCTGAACCTCCTGCTGGTGAGGCCTCTGCTGTGCCCGGCCGGGAGGGAGGCCAGCGGGCGGCGCTCTCACCTCCCTGTTGGTTCCAGGATCCTCGCCACGGCCGGCACCGACTTCGACCTGAGGACGCTGCGGGCGGTGCGGGTGCTGCGGCCCCTCAAGCTGGTGTCCGGGATTCCGAGTGAGTGTGGCCAGTCCAGGGGCCGCCTGCCTGGGCCCTGGCCTTCCCCGCCCCGTCCCCCGTGCCCGGCCCTACGCAGGGGGTTCTGCTCGCCGCTTGGGACCAGGGACCAGGGACTAGGGGAGGAGGGGCGGCCTCCCAGGGTCTCCCTCCCACCAGGGCCCCTCATTTGCCCCTCCTGGGACTCAAGGACATAGCGGAGATGACCGTGGGGGGGGGCAGGTGCTTGAGGAAGGAGGCAGTGCTGACCAGGGCCCCTGCTCTCAGTTCCCGGCATTCCCTGCTCTTTCCACCATTCCCTGCTCTTCCTTCCCAGGACCCCCTGCCCTCAGTTCCCAGCATTCCCAGCTCTTCCCACCATTCCCTGCTCTTTCTTCCCAGGACCTTGTGTCCTCAGTTCCCAGCATTCCCTGCTCCTTCCCATGATCCTCTGCTCTGAGCTTCCGGGATCTTCCGCATCCCTCTCAGGACTCCCTGGTCTTCCCTCTCAGGATCGCCTGCTGTTCTCTCCCAGCATTCCCTGCTCGTCTCTCCCAGGAGCCTCTGCTCTGAGCTTCCAGAATCTTCCACGTCCCTCTCAGGACCCTCCTCAGATCCCACAGCCCCACACTCACCCGACAGCCCCTCTGACATCCTGCCCCCAGGACCCGGTTTCCTCCCGGCCCTGCCCAGAGCTCTGCCGCCTCCACCCGCCTCTGACTCGCTGTCCTTTGCCCCCGCTGCCCCTCACCTGCTGCCCTTTGACCCGCTGCCCCCTGACCCCCAGGCCTGCAGGTGGTGCTTAAGTCCATCATGAAGGCCATGGTCCCGCTGCTGCAGATCGGGCTGCTGCTCTTCTTTGCCATCCTCATGTTCGCCATCATCGGCCTCGAGTTCTACATGGGCAAGTTCCACAAGGCCTGCTTCCCCAACGGCACAGGTGAGGCTGCCGGCCGGGAGCCAAGGGAAGGCGACGGCGTCAGGATGGAAGGGCCGGGCTGGTCGCTCTGCCACGAGGAGGGAGGAGGGAGGAGGGAGGTGGCGGCAGGAAGCTGTGCGGCTGTGGTGGGAGGTCGGGGTCAGCGAGGGGGCCTGACCCAGGGACAAGACAAGGGCCTCCCCAGGCGACAGGCTGCGGCCTGAGCTGGACTCGGGTGGGAGGAGACCGCGTGATGCCTCAGTTAGTGCAGAAAAGCTTTCCTGAGATTAAGCCGCTCCGGGCTTCAGAAACCTCGGCTCCGACTGGAGGCAAAAGGGGTTTTTTCAGCCTCCTGGTCCCTGCCAGCGCCTCCTCCTGCTGGAGAGCGTTTCCTTCAGGGGCGCCAGCAGAGCAGGCTCCCAGGCCGCGGGCGCTGGTCACAGCAGCAGGAGACGAGGAGGAGGAGGAGGGCGAGGAGTTGAGAGCAGGAAGGGAGGCGGCACTGAAGCCAGCACAGGCGTCCTCACACAGGCCCTGCCTCGCTGTCCTCCTGGGCTCCTGGGCTCCTGGGCGCGCCTCTGGGCCCCTCCGTGTTGGCAGGCGGGACTCCTGTGCTGGGAGCCATTCTTTGCGCCTCTCCCTGGGGCTTGGGGAGGGGAGGGATCAGCACCTGCTGCTGCGCCACGCGTGCCCTCCGTGTCCCGCTGTGGGTCCCTGGCTGCCAGCTGGCCCCTGGGCGCAGGATGGGCGGACTCTGGGCCCCCCCGCCTGGCGAGCGTGGGGACTGAGGTGGCTCCGGAGTGACAGGCAGGTGTGCCTGTCGGGAGAACCGTGTGGCTGAAGGGCTGGAGGGAGGGGCCTCAGCGTCCAGGGTGGGGCGAGGAGCGTGCTGTGTCTGGTTTTAAGATGAATGAGTCCTGAGCGTGAGTGGGGTTCCAGCTGAGGGAGGGGCAGGCTGCCCTCAGGAGGGAGCAGCTGGGCAGGGCTGTGTCGGGGTGAGGAGGGTTGGCGGGAAGTTGAGGGGTTTCCCCCTCCCGTGCGGGGTCTCCAGACCAGGAGGCTGCTGGGTTCAGGGTCTGAGCGCCCTTCTCCTCCACGCAGAAGCCAAGCCAGTGGGCGACTTCCCGTGCGGCAAGGAAGCGCCTGCCCGGCTGTGTGAGGGCGACACCCAATGCCGGGAATACTGGCAAGGACCCAACTTCGGCATCACCAACTTCGACAACATCCTGTTCGCCATCCTGACTGTGTTCCAGTGCATCACCATGGAGGGCTGGACCGACATCCTCTACAACGTGAGTCGCCTCGCGGCCCGCAGCCCTGGGCCCTGGCGTCTGGCTGCCCAGCCCGGTTCCTCCTCCACACCCACCCAGGGGTCCACGAGGGTCAGTCTCAGCTCAGACTTTTTTAAAAATAAATATATTAAAAAAAATGTTTTTATTGATTTCAGGGAGGAAAGGAGAGGGAGAGAGATGGAAGCATCAGTGATGAGAGAGAATCATGGATCGGCTGCCTCCCGCACACATCCTACTGGGGACCGTGCCCACAAGCTGGGCATGTGCCCCGATAGGGAATCACACTGTGCTCTCCTAGTTCATAGGCCGATGCTCAACCACTGAGCCACACCAGCTGGGCACAGCTCAGGCCCTTACCCGGGCCCTGCAGCTTCTGCTAGGAAAGCAGACTGAGGGAGGTGGTGGAGGTCAGAGAAGACAGGGGCAGAGCCCTCTCCTGCTGCCCACGCGGGGCGAGGCCGCCGCAGCCCCTGGCGGCCTGTTCAGTTGCTTGCTCCACACCAGGCCTGGGAGGAGTCTCATCCACGAACCAAGAGTCGTGTGCGAACCCACTGCGAGGAGGAGGCAGGCAAAGCTCACTGGCTGCCTCACGCCGGAAGGATGGCTGGGGGTCGCTGTGTCCACCTGAAGCTGAGCTCCCTGCAGGTCTCCTGACTGGAGAAGGGACGGGGCTACCTGAGGGGGCGGGTGGAGTTGGGCTGAGCTGAGCCGGGGCCCAGGGAGACTGCTGTCCTCACACCGGGTGCCTGGGCGAGCCTGGGCCTTGTCCCTTTGTTTCCCCTTTGGTTTCTCACCTGCCAGCGTGGCAGCCCTGGGAAGCACCAGGGCAGGGGAGCAATTGAATGGCTGCCTCAGTGGCTTTGGGAGGTGGGCAGGGAGGTGCCTGGGAGCCAGGAATCTGGCTGGGAAGGGGTGGCCCAGTGTTGCTAGGTTTTGCGTAGCTGGAAGGTGTGTTCTGCTCCTGCATCTGTGGGTGGGGAGACCCTGGAGCTTAAGGTTCTTCCGTTTGAATCCTCCCTTGTGTGCTAGGGTGTGGCTTGGGCTGTGGCCCCTAGAGCCTGTGCCCTGTCTCCGGGGTTCACGGGGACCCCGGGTGAATCTTGGGGCTGGGCACCCAGCAGGGGCGTGGTCAGTGCTCGCCAGCAGGCAGAGGGATGAGGAACTCAAGGGGCTAGATTCCTTCCTGGAGTGGAAGCCGTGTCTGATGACAGCTCTGTCTGAGCGCAGGACAAAGGCAGGGATGACGGGCTTGGCTGTTCTCTCCCTCAGCCCATCAAGGAACACTTTTCACAAAGAGAGACCCTAAAAATAGCCCTGAGCTGCCTCACCCGAGTGCCAGGCTGCAGAGCGGTCCGCGCGGCCCAGGGCTCTCTGGGCTTGGCCAGTGGCCATGCGACTCCTCTTTGTGGGTCTGCGCCTTCGGGGGGCGGGGCAGGAACCAGACCGTGGGCAGGAGGCCCCCGCAAGAAAGGGCCACGGGTGCTTTACCCATGGGACCCCTGGTGCGGGGCGCTCCCTGAGGAGCTGCCTGTGGGGGTTGAGCAGGAGACGCCAGTAAGAGAGGGCTGGAGGGGCAGGCGCTCTGAGGTCTGCAACCAGCCGCGCAGTTGCCGGGTGTGGCTTGGAGGTTTGGCGGAGCACCTGGACGCGGTGACGGTGACGCGCCGTGAGGCTGGTGCCAGAGCAGGTGGCCACTGTCCACACGGAGAGGAGCTAGCATAAGGTGACCAGATTTAAAGCAGTGCACCATTGACGTGGGGGGTGGTTCTTTCATTTTCTTTCTTTCCTTTTTTTTTAAATTAAAGTATTACAAAGAGTAATCGGGACTTATTTAAAACGCTGCGGGACACGGGACAAATTGTTAAAAAGCGGGACATCTGGTCACCTTAGGCTAGCAGGGCTATCGCGAGAGGTCAGCAGGCTGTGTGGAGAGGTGTGTCCTCACCAGTCCAGGGAGGGGCTTTCTGGCTCCTGCAGACGCAGCTCCTGAGCTGGAGAGGCTCCATGCCAGGCAGAGGGCCTCTCGTGGGACGGGGGACGGTGGGCAGCTAGGGGCCCCTTTAAATTCTGGCCCAGGGTGATGGGGTCTCAACAGAGAACATCACTCAGCGTGGACCCCTGAAAGCCAGGCGCTGGGGGCTTCCCCAGGTGGAGGAGAGTAAGCGGAGTCACAGTGAAGGCCTGTGGGCCCAGCGAGAGTTAGCCTGTCCCCCTTCCCCCCTCCCCTCCCTTCCCCTCCACCTTCCTGTGTTGGCTGCCAGCCAGCCCGCAGCTATGGAGGGAGGGTGCTGCCTGGGGCACAGGGGCCTCATGTCCCTCCTACGTCCCTCCCGCTGATGGAGGCAGCTGTGCCGGCCTCTGTGTGGAGCAGCCGGGACTGGACTCTGTGAACACAGACTGCTTTCCACTGGGAGTGACCATGGGGCTTCCTGTCACTCAGGACTTCCCCACACTTTCCTCCAGGGCCAGTGGGAGGCACAGTGCGGTCGACATACACATGGTTCTGACATGGTCACTGTACTCGGCACATACGACCTCGGGAAGGCGTGTGCACACTCATGGGCTATGTGCTCTGTAGTTGCCTGATGGGGAACCAGGAGAGGAAGAATCGGGTGTGAGCTGAGCCACGGGGGTACGGTTCAGGGAGCGGGGGGAGCAGGGTGTCCACTCAGTTTTGCTGCCAAGGAGAGGAGGTAGAGCTGCATTCTGCTCTGACCATGTCGTGCCAGCGGGGTGCTGCGTGTGCAGTGGGCACACGGGCGCATGTGTGAAGTCATGGGTGGGGGTGAGACCGCCTGGGTAATGAGTGCAGATGGAGATGCGAGTGCCCGGCACTGAGCCGGCTCCATGCCAGTGGCGGGCGACTCCAGCGTGCAGCAGCACCGGGCTCTGGGCTGGGCCTGGCTGGTGGGAGGGACTCTGGAGCCAGCAGAGCGAAGAGCACCTTGGAGGGCGAGAGGAGCCGGGTCAGGGGTCATGAGAGCACCAGGAAGGGGCAGGTAAACATGACCGGAGCAGGACGGGCATGAACCCTGGAAGGTCAGGTTAAAGGTTAAAGGTTAAAGGCAGAAGGCTGCACTAGGTGAGGAGGGCACGTAAAGTCAACTCGGAAGGGCTTTCTCTGGGACCTGGAGCCCGGCGGTGGGAGGTGATGCAGGGAGATCGGGGACCAACTCAAGTACCAGGTGCACTGGTTAGTAATGCGGGTTAACTATTAACTGTTTAATAGTGCAGATAATTTCAAGAGAAACATCAAACGTGCTTTATTCAAAGTAACTTCCATGCTAGCTACACATTCCACATCTTTCAGGTGATTTGTGGAGACCATCCCAATAGAACTTCTCTTGTTCTGAGGCAAACCATTCAGTTGTGAAGTGCTGCTCAGACGGCGTGTGTGCCGACGATGGGAACGAGTGGTCATCTGAAGGAGCAAGGGCTGGGGAACACGGCGGGTGGGTTCATGCCTGCCAGGCAACATCTCCTAACGTGTCTTCACCCGGTTTTGAAGGTGTGATGGTGCGTCATCGTGAAGCAGAATTACTTTGCTGGGTCTTCTGGCCCATTCTGGTGGTTTCACCATCAAAGCGCGGTTCACATTGATTATTGGTTGTCGGTAGTGATTAATATTAACGGTTTCACCTGGTTTTAGAAGCTCATCATACACCGTACCTTCCTGATCCCGCCAAACGCAGAGCATTGTCTTCTTTCCGAAGTGATCGGGCCTTGCAGGCGATGTCAATGGTTGGCCTGTATCAGCCCATGAGTCTGTGCGTTTGGGATTCTCAGCATAAACCCACTTGTCATCCCCAGTCACAGTTCGATGTAAAAAAGACTTTCTTTTGTGCCGTTGAAGCAGCATTTTACTGATGACTTTTGGTTTTCCATTCGACTTTCGTTCAGTTGATGTGGCGCCGTTTTCCTTCGTATAAATCGCTCCCATTGCTTGTAAACGGTCGGAAATTGTTTGCTGAGCGACGTTTACTCTTTCTGCAAGTTGCTTTTGAGTTTGACACGCAGCTTCGTCCAAAATGCTTGTCATTGTTGGTCTTCAAACTTTTTCAGTTGACCTGGACGTTCTTTGTCTTTCACATCAAAAGCATCACTTTTACAGCATTTAAACCAGCGTTCACAAGTGTCTTGAGATGAAGCATGTTCACCATAAGCTTCCCGAAGTATATGATCACTTTCAGCAGCACTTTTCTTCAAAATAATTAATTAAAACTTCCCCCAAATGCTTTTTTGGCACGAAATTTGACATGTTTAAGCATAAAAATATCTATGATGTTAACACCTTCAGCAAATTTGACATATGAAGTTTTGAAGCTTGTTGTGAATACAACAAAACAGCAATCATATCAAATCGCATACATATCAACACGTGTAACTCCACCTATTGAAAAAAATCCTGTTTATTAACTGGTCCACATGGTAAAGGCTTTTGGAGAACAGTGGCCGGAAACAGCAGAGATCCCGAGGTCCTTGCCCTGTGTCCCTCCAGGGTCACAGCCTGCAGAACTAGCTGGTTCACAAGCAGGTGGGAGGCTGTCCCGTCCCTGGCAGCCACTGCCCAGTGTGCCGGCTCTGTCATTTTGCCATTTCAAGAGCATCATGTCTGTAGCTTTGGTCCTGGCCGGTTCACTCCACAGATGTGGTGCTGGCTGCTGGTCCCAGTGGAGTGGGCGGAGCATGTGCCTCATCACGCTCACCCGTGGGAGAGCATCGGGCTGCCCCAAGTGGGGCCGCTGGGAATAACGTGGCTCCACACGCCCGTGTGCAGTTTCTGGTTCTGTCGCCGTCACGTGGTTAGTGTTGTAAGAAGGAAACCTCCAGGAGGCCGTGTGCTTTCACATCCTGCCACAGCACGGGAGTGGTCTTGTTTCCTGGTGCTGTTGCTGTTTTGGCTCAAGCCCTTTGGAGGTGCATGCAGGGACGCAGCCCGCGTAGGATTTCAGTTCCTCACGGCTCGTGGTGGGACGGTCTCCTGCTTATTTGCCACGCGTGTGTCCTCTCCCGTGACACAGTGCCTGGTATCTCCTGCCCGTGGTCTGCTTGGAGTTTTTCTAGTTTGAGATCCATCCTCGTCACTGAAGTGGCGTGTGCCGGGAGCACCTGTGTTCTTACTGCACTGTTTGTTCTTTGGAAAATGCGTTCAGGTCCTTTGCCCCTTAAGACTTGGGTTGTTTGTTGCCCAGCCGGCGTGGCTGTGGTTGAGCGTCAACCCAGGAACCAGGTCACGGTTCCATTCCCGTCAGGGCACAGGCCTGGGTTGTGGGCTCGATCCCCAGTGGGGGGCGTGCAGGAGGCAGCCAGTTCATGATTCACTCTCATCACTGATGTGTCTATCGCTCCCTTTTTTTTCCGTCTCTGAAATAATATGTATATATATATTTATAAAAAGTAGGGTTATTTGTGATTTTATTTATTTTGAAAACTTTTTTGGTTGATCCTCACTCAAGGCTATTTTCCCATTGATCTTTAGAGAGGGTGGAAGGGAAGGGAGAGACAGGCAGAGAGAGAAGCATGGACGTGAGAGAGACAGCGATTGGTTGCTTCCCGCACGCACCCAGCTGCTGAGGCCTCAGGTGTGATTGATCTGGCCTTTCCCTCTTTTGCTGTGCGTTTACCTCTTGGTGCTGCTTTAGCTTCGTCCTTCAAGTTGCTGTGTTGTGTTCTCAGTGTCATTCAGTTCCATGAATTTTCATTCAGTTAAAAATTCCCTTCAGGCTCCTTGTTCCTGCTGGGTGCGGGGCAGTCTGCTTGCAGCGTGCCTCTAGGGTGCTCTCCTGGTTGGGAGGTTCAGGCGGCCCTGACTCTTCCCCAGGGTGGGGGATGGTGTGCCTCCTCCCAGCCACGTGGAGTGTAATCCAGGCCCCCACAGAGGTGGGGGGACAGGAGAGGCCTCGCTGTCCACTTGCTGAGGAGGACTGTTCCAGCTCCCAACTTGTTCTCTGGTGGGGGGGGGTGGCTAGGTCGGGGTCCTCATTACAGTCTGGCCTCTGCGACAGGGCAGGGACAGAGGTGGCAGCACAGTTTGGCTGGAGTGGAGTCTGGCGAGGCTGCCCTGGCCCTTTGGTTAGGGAGAGAGCCAGCTTTTGTGCTGAATGTTCCTTCTGTGCCAGTCGGCATTTCCAGGCGTAGGCCTCTTTAGTGACAAGCCTGGATACCAGAGGCAGCGAACAAACCGGTGCACACCCGGGGCACTCACCGTGGGTCCTGGGTCCCAGCGGGTCTGCTTCCTTTCCTCCGCCACCTTCTCAGGGTCTTCCCATGTCTGCGCTCTGGCTGACGCCCAGGCACTAATTGTCCTGAGTGGGAACAGCAGGAAGCCTGTGTCTACTCTGTCTTCCCAGAAGAACACGTCTGTTCTGTTTAAGAGCAGAAGAGAGCGGCTCGGCTGCTGCTGGGAATGATCCATTAGAAGAGGTGCAGGAGCCCAGTCCGGGGAGTGGGGGCCGGCCCCACGCACGGCTCAGCTCCGTGGCCCACAGCCCAGGCGTGGCGGGGGGCCTGGCGCAGTGGGGCAGGTGCAGGTGGACTTGGCGTTGGAATGTCTTTTCCAGGTCAGTGTCAGGAGTCAGAAGCCACACGTTGGAGTCAGTCCTGGGGCTGCGGGAGCTCCGGAGAGTCTGAGTCTGCCCAGGCCACAGAGGCGCTGGCCTTGACTGGAGCTGCCTCTAGAGGGCAGCACAGGGCGGTGGCCGCCCAGCCACGCCCACTAGGACCTGTACAAACAGAACAGCCGTGGGAAATTTATTGGATCCAGGGGACCCAGCCTTCTGGGGGCTGTGCTGGGAGCATCCTGGGCTGGGGAGGCGCCCCCTGTGCGTTTGGTTGTGGAGGCCATGCCAAGTGCAGGCTCTGTTGTGGGCCAGGCGCATGCGGGCCCGTCCTCTGGGGACTTTTGGGCTGTTGCTCTTGGGACCATGTGCCGGGCTCCTGCCTCTGAGGTGAGGAGGGTACTGCAGACAGATGGTCAGAAGTGGACCTTGGGGGCCAGGGGCTGCCCACAGGAGCAGCCTGGGGAGGGAGGGGGTGTCCAGGCAGAGGCTGGGCATGCCACCCTCGTTGCCTGGGGGCCTTGCCCTGCCGGCTCCGTGGTGTTGCAGTTGCAGCATTGCTGGACCGTGACCGGGAGAGCTGAGGCCTGGTGCTCTGGGAGACGTGGCCCTAGAGAGCTCCGTGGGGCAGGGTCCAGGCAGGAGGGCTTCCCGTGTCCCGCCTGGCCCCTCCTCCTCTCCTGGACTCTTCCTGCCTGGACCCCGCTTGAGAAGAGGCTAGGGCACCTCCATGCTGAGAACTCTGTCTCATCCCCTGTCCTTCCTCATCTCCTCTTGCTTCCAGACAAACGATGCTGCTGGCAACACCTGGAACTGGCTGTACTTTATCCCTCTCATCATCATCGGCTCCTTCTTCATGCTCAACCTGGTGCTGGGCGTGCTCTCGGGGTAAGAGCCGTGACAGCTGGCACTGCCCCTGCATGTGCTTGGATGATAGTGTGGACACAGGCCTGTGTGACCTGGGAAGGGGGAGGTGAGGCCTGGCCTGGCCATAGGGCTGCTCTCCATGTAGGTGGGCACTCCCAGCGTCCTGAGCACTGGCCAGCTTCTCTCTGTGCTGCCATCCTGACCTCTTCCTGACTGTCCCCTGTCCCTGGCCTTCACCCTGGCCCCTGACTGTGGGGAGGGGCTGCTGCTGTCTCTGACCTGGGTCCCTGGTGAGTTTGGGGCAACAGTGGTGACCAGAAAGTATGGAGCGGCCCTGAGTGTCGGTCACAGTGACTATGGGGCTCCTAGCCCGGCCCTGACCCATCAGCTCTCCGCTACGCCCAGGGGATGACAAGGGAGGCATGAGGCTGGGGTCCTTCCTTAGGGAAGGTGCTTCTTGACTCACGTGGGAGTGAGCGAGAGCATGCCTGGGGCACACAGTGCTCCTGCACGCGTGGGACTGGCCTATCCCCCTATCCTCACCTTGGCGTCAGTACCCCCTGTGGCTGGAGAAGGTCTTTCTCTTGCCCACCCTGGATGGTTCCATTCAGGCCCAGAGCCTGAGGTGAGTGGGGAGGAGCCTCATGGGCTCAAGGGGCAGCTGTCATTCTGGCCTGGAGAGGAGCCGCCTCTGGGGACCGTGGTAGCTGAGGCCGTGTGCGCTGGCTCGGACCTCTCCCTGGCTCGGGCTCTCCTGCGAGGGGCGTGCTTGGCATTGGCACGCGTGTGCCAGCCTAGAGCGCTGGGCACGGGGTAGAAGTCCTGGTCATGCTGGGTGGTGGCGGCTGTAAGCAGCCCAATGGAGAATGTGCAGGAGGGAGGGTGGGCGGAGCTGCCCTCATGCCCGGGGAGCATCCTGGCCTCTGGTGATTGTCCTCATCTTGGTTGCACCTCCCTCCGGTGTCCAGGTCCAGCCAGGGGACCCAGCTACTCTTCCAGCCCTGCGGTGGGGTCCCTGCGGAGTGCCAGTGGCCTGGGAGCGTGTGGTCCCTCACGGGATGCTCTCCAAGGCAACAGCATTCGGCGCCACCCGCAGCCTGGGCTGGGGGAGGGGCACTTGGCCTGCAGGACTTCGTGCAGCTACAGTGTGCGGGGGGGTGGGGGGGGGGGGGGGGGGGGGGGGGGGGGGGGGGGGGGGGGGGGGGGGGGGGGGGGGGGGGGGGGGGGGGGGGGGGGGGAGCTGCTGGAGGGAGGGCTGGCCTGGACCTGTTCAGCCTGTTCCTCCTCCGCCCGGGCGCCCACCATGCACCCAGAGAAGCAGTTGGTGAGCCCTTGCTGAGAACTGCAGCTGGAGGAGGGCAGGTCTGCTGGCGCAGCAGGTCCCTGCTGGTGGCCATCAGCTGAGTCTGCAGAACTATTATGGCCCTGGCCCTGCCCCAGGCCCTCCTGCCCTGGGGATGGTATTCTGTGAACTCAGAGCTCTTTCCTCTCCTGCCGATGCTGCAGCTCAGGCCCTGGCAGGCGCAGGCCCCAGGCGAGAGGTCAGGCCTGGGCAGAGCCAAGCCTCCCTCTGTGGCTGGGTGCCAGGAGCCAGGCCTGCCAGACGCCACTGCACCCAGAGCCGCTTTCCTGGAAGAGAGACAGCCTCCCGCTGAGGACAACATGCTTGTTGCCATGGGGGTGCCTGCCCACACTTTGTGGACCTGGATCCTGCCCTGAGCCTGAGCTGAGAAAGCTTGGCCAGACGGGATGGGTGCGTGTGCTCGTGTGAGCATGTGGGTGTGGATGGCCTCCTCCCAGGACTGTGAGCCTGAAAGCTTGGCTGGGCCTGCGGAGGCAGGCGAGCTCCCCATTCACTCAGAGGCACCGTGTTGGCTGATGAACTCGAGTGCTTCCTTTCGTCCCTGTCCCTGGCCTGTCCTGACCCAACTCCTCCCTCCGCTCAGCAGTGGTGCTGGGTGTGAACAGCAGAGGAACCAGGGAGCATCTCCTCTGGGGAATCCTCGTCCTGGAGCTTCCTGGGTGACAGACGACAGGGACTGGCTGGTGGAGGGAGGGGCAGGCTGGCCCTAAGCAGTGGGATGTGGCTGCCCCATGCCCCCCCAGGGCCCCCTTCGGGGACCGAGGTGCTGTCATCTGTGTGTGTAGGTGTCTGAGTAGGAGGGTTGGCTGTGCCCTCTGTGTGCTCAGGTCAGAAGCCAGGCGGTAGGTTTCTTGTCACAGCCCCTCCCTGGTCCCTGCCCGCGGGGACCTGAGCTGTGCTCTGTCACCCCGCGTCATAGGGAGTTTGCCAAGGAGCGCGAGCGGGTAGAGAACCGCCGGGCCTTCCTGAAGCTGCGGAGGCAGCAGCAGATCGAGCGGGAGCTCAACGGCTACCTGGAGTGGATCTTCAAGGCCGGTGAGCACTGCCTGGCACCTGGAGGATACAGGGTTTCTGTTCTGGGGAGAAGGCTCAGGGGGCCCACAGGTTTCTGGGAAGCAGAGGGAGAGGTGTGCTGCATGGGGCCTGTGCAGGGGCCGGGCAGACAGGCTTGCCCTGAGGCTGTGTGGCTGTGTCTCTTGCAGAGGAAGTCATGCTGGCCGAGGAGGACAAGAACGCTGAGGAGAAGTCCCCCCTGGATGGTAGGTTGCCCCTGGTAGCACTTTCTCCCCACAGGTGGCCACGATGCACAGGTGCGTGGGGGGCAGGAGCTGTCTGCCAGGCCAGGCCTCTGCACGTCGTCACATCCGCACACACCTGGCAGAGCCCTTCCTGGGAGGCCCTGCAATGGTCAGTGCGTGCTGCTGGGGAGCCCTGTGCTCTGGGCCCACACAGATTGAGAACGGCTGCCATAGAGCATTCTGGGACAGGCCGCTGTGGGACCTTTAAACCTGCAGGGCAAACCAACTGCATCTGTCTGGGCCCAGGGGAGGCGGCCCCCAGGTTGCCACCGAGAGACACTGCTTGGGGCCACGGGACAGGGTGGGGCCAGCTGGGCCAAGGTCACAGGTCACGGCCCAGGGTCAGGATGGCTACAGCCTGCAAACCCCTAATGGGGGCAGACCTCTTGGCCAGGCAGAGAGGTGTCTGTAGGACCCCAGCCAAGCTGTGAGCAGGTCTGCAGAGCTGGCCTGACCTCGGGCCTCACCTGCCAGCAGTGCGGGCTTGGGGCTGCGCAGGCTGGGCCTTGCCCCACCGACCATTCCTGGGGGAGGAGGGATAGCAGGAGCCACGCTCCTATCCCTGTTCCCTTTGCTTGGGCACCGGAGTCACCTGTGTCCCCACTGCCTCCGTCTCAGGCTCAGGAGGACGGGGCCCCTGCGGGGCTGAGGCAGCAGCCTGTGGGCTCACGCTGCCTTGCCCTTTGCTTAAAGCAGTGCTGAAGCGGGCAGCCACCAAGAAGAGCCGCAACGACCTGATCCACGCGGAGGAGGGCGAGGACCGCTTCGCAGACCTCTGTGCTGTGGGTGAGAGTCCGGGCTTGCCTGGCTCTGTGGAGGGCCTGAGACCCAGCTTCCTGCCCTCTCCCTGCCCACTGCCTACCCCACCCAAGTAAGCTAGTTCCGTGCCCACCGTGGGCGGGGACACAGCCTTTGCCCGTGGGTGCTGTGGGCCAGCTCCTGGAGGCCGCCTGTGCCCAGGCCTGAGCTCGCTGGTTCAGTGCACTCGCTGGCTGTAGGCTGCTCCGGGCTCTGCCGTTCCTGGCTGCTGCTGGAACCCACAGATGGTGGCCTAGATGCGGAGGCAGCCACCAAGGGGTGCTGAGTGGTTGGATTCTGGATATATTTGGAGACCAGCCCACAGGGTTGGCTGACCGACTGGACGTGGGCGTGAGAGAGACATCAGGGTGGCTCCACAGGACAGAGAAGAGCCCACTCAGGGCTGCGGGCAGTGTTTGTGGGGACATGCGAGTTGGCCATGTGGGTTGGAGCGTGGGGACCGTGCCCGGGTGCCTGGGGGAGCCAGTGCACGTGCGGGAGGCCTGGGTTCCCGGTGGAGACGAGAAACTGGGCGCCATCGCTGGGGAAGTGTTACAGTTCCTGCTCCTGTTGTCCTGGCCCCGTGCACTGGGTGCTGGCGCAAGGGGCCCGAGGGGCTCAGGGCCACGTGGGCGTGGGGTTTGGTGCAGACATGGCCATGGATGCCCCTGCGTGGTTGTGCCTTTGCCGAGTGGGGGAGCATGTGGCTGTCTCCTGTGGGCACAGGTGGTTGTGGGGAACCCGGGGCGGGGGGCGCGGGCAATGTTCCTGTGGGCCGTCCCAGCAGAGCCGACTGTTCTCCCGGCACAGTCAGCTGGAGAAGGGGAGGTGAGTGGCTGGATTCTGATACATTGGAGACCAGTCCATGAGGTTGCTTACCAGCCTCATGTGCTCACAGCACCTCCATGAATGACGTGTCCTCTTCCCTCCTTCCAGGGTGGCCGTGCTTCTAGGAGTGTCCTGTGTGGGTCTGTGAGTGTGTGTCCTGGAGGGTGTGTGTGTGTGAATGACTGAGAAAGGGATGGGGTTTGAGTGTGGCTTCACAGACCAGTCTGCGCGGCTCTGCTGTGGGTCTCTCCTCGTCTGCACTGTGGCTCTGTGCCCCTTGCTGCCTGTGAGAAGGGAGCGGGTGCGTCTGGCCTTGGCCTTGGTGCTAGGCAGCCCTCAGCAGGGCTGCTGGGAGGGCCTGCGGCCTGAGCAGCTCTGGCTCCTCGGCGGGGGCTGTGGCTGTGTCCTGGCTCAGCCGGGGAAGCTGGGGTGGAACATCGTCTTTCTCGGGTGGGACAGGCATGGCATCTGGAGCGCCTGCCAGGAAGCTGCCGTTAGGGTTGCAGGAAGGGCTGCCAGGCCTGGCTGACGGGCTCTGTGGGCTGACTAGGGTGGTAGCTGCTACCTGATGTGGCTGCTCCGCATGGACGTGTCTCTCCAAGGCCTTGGCCTGTTTTTATCTCTGAACCCAGGAAACGCCACCAGCCTGATGGTGCGCTTAGCATGCACACACTCATAAGCGCACATGCACACACATGTGCACACACATACATGCACATGCATGTGCACACACATACAGACATGGAGATGCAGTCGACATCACGTAATGCATATGCCCACACTCCCCACCCTCCTCCTGGGATCCGATGCCCACATCCAAGGGCTTTGAGTGGCATGCACACACCAGCTCTTAGTGCAGAAGCTGGAGAGATCCTGAGGCGGGCAGGACATGCGGTTCACAGCCAGACCTTGCCCTGCTGACTCCAGTTAAAGAAGGAGGAGGGTCAGGTGCAGTAGGGCCCCCGGGCTGTGGAGAGGAGCCGGGTGGCCTGGGAGCACATGGCTGTTCTCCTGGAAGGTGGCCAAGGGCAGGAGACAGACCAATCGCCCATCCGCAGCCCAGCACCCATGAGATGCTGCTGTCCTTGGGAGAATGGGCAGGGTCAGGGACCATGGAGGGGTGCAGGGGCCAGTGTCCTTGAAGATGGTTTTATGGGGGGGTGAGGGGCACCTGTGGAGGAGGGGATGTGTCCTGGGGCTGCTAACCCCGCACATCCTTAGCGAGCCCCTTCTCCCCAGGGTCCCCCTTCGCCCGCGCCAGCCTCAAGAGCGGGAAGACCGAGGGCTCGTCCTACTTCCGCAGGAAGGAGAAGATGTTCCGGTTCTTCGTACGACGCATGGTGAAGGCGCAGAGTTTCTACTGGGTGGTGCTGTGCGTGGTGGCCCTGAACACGCTGTGCGTGGCCATGGTGCACTACAACCAGCCGCAGCGGCTCACCACCGCGCTGTGTATGTAATGGGCCCGGCTGCCCCTCCTCCCCAGCCACCTCTGGGCTGCAGCCTGGGACTCCTGAGCCACCACCATGATCTTGGGACACCCTGACCCAAGTGTCCCCACAGGCTGCTCAGGCCTCAGACCTGGGCCCTGGTTCCAGGAAGCCGGGCAGAGGGTCTAGACCTTACATTTCGGGGAGTGAAACGAGGGAGGGTCTGGGCACTGAGGGGAGGAGGTTGGATGGCCAGACACCAACCCAGACCTGAGTCCTCCCGTGGGGCTTCAGACCTACGGGCCAGGGCACATAGCTGCTTGTTTCATTTGCCACAAAGGGCAATCAGGCTCCTGGGGCTCCCCTGGCCGTTCCCACCCTCTTTCTGATTGGCTGGACCTGGGTGTGTCCATAACCAGGGCTGACTTACATCCCTGTCCGTGAGCCACGATGCGGGCCTTGGGGATCTGAGTCCTGAGTGGTCTTGGCCTTGGTGGCAGTTCCAGGAGGTAGAGGAAGGTAGTGGGGCGGGGCTCCTGCTTTTCCAGGCCAGGGTGACCCCCAGATTCTGCAGGCCACAGGGAGCTGGAAGCTGAAAGAGCTCACAGAGCTGTGGAGACAGGCCGCTGGTGGGGCCTAGCCTTCCATCCTGGTTCCCCCCAGGGAGCTCTGTGCCTAAAGCCACTAGGCCCAAGAGCCTTTGTCCAGTCCTGGCCCCATAGGTCAGCCTCACGCCCCAGGGGACACTGAGCCCGGGCAGCTCCTAAAGGCTCCACACAGGCTCTTGGGATGTGGTAGGGCTCCAGGCTAGTTCCCCACATCAGTATGGCAGTGTGTCACGTGGACGACGGGGAGGCAGAGCCAGAGGGGCCAGGAGCTTCCAAGAGTGTCCAGCAGGCAGCCGGGCTCGCGCACAGACTGTGGGGACTGAGGAGCACGCAATGTGCACTGCATGGCCACTCCAGCCTCCCCTGCGGTGCACGAGCCTTCAGAATGAATGAGTGCATGGTCCCCTTCCTCGGCCTCGGAGGAGGCTGAGCATGGAGCGCAGGGCGAGTCTTCCTCAGTGCAGACAGGCAGGCAGGGGCTGCCCTTCCGCGGCTGCCTTGCCCCGTCTCCCTGCGGCCGCTTTTGCCGTTTCCTGGAGCAGGATGGGTGTCTGGGCAGCGTCAGCTTTGAGCCTGTGGTAGTGGCTGAAAGGCCCAGCCCAGCGGCCTGCCACCCAGGACCTGAGCTCTGCTGTGGGGACCCACGAGGGGTGGGGTTCCTTTGTGATCACACATCGGGGTTCTGTGGCCAGAAGCCTTGGGCCTCCAGATTGCTGGGGCCTTGTGTGCTGCTCTTTGGGCCCGGCCCCACCCCGACCCTGTAGGCAGTCATTCAGGGAGCCTCAGGATGGCTGAGGGGTCCCTCTGCCCTGAGCTATTCCTGCTTGAGGGTCAGTGGGTGTCCTTGCCTCTGACCTTGGCCCTCAGCTTCTGCAGGAGGCTCCTGGCCTCCTTGCCTGGCCTGGGTGCCCTGCTGATGCTTCAGAGGAGGCTTGCTTCCTGGGCTGGTTGTCCATGTCCTCAGGCCATGGATAGAGGGCCCCTCCCTGGCCCTTGGGCTATACAGTCGTGTGTCCGTCTGAGGCTGGCCCTGGGGGCAGTGGAGTTGGTGTCCCTGCTCGCCCGGGGTGCAGGCAGCTGCAGACCTGCCCCGATGGTGCTGCGGAGGCTGCATTGAGCATGGGAGCAAGGTGGTCTGGTGCGTGGTGGCAGGAGCTTGGGGCCCTCGTCACTGTCTGTTTCAGGAGCAGCTGGAGGTCCAGAAGCCGGAAGCCTGGTCGGTGGCTGCCAGCTGACCTATCGCACCCTCTCATGGCCTCGGCCTCTATGTAGGCGCGGCCATGGGTTCTGAGCTGGGGTCAGGGAGCACAGAGCCATTGGCCCACTGTATGAAACAAGCCGATTCCAACTCAGTGCTTGGGGAGGAGGCTCAGCCAGACCTGTCCAATGCCTGGATTCCTGGTATGGCCGTGGCTGGGCCAGCAGGTCTGCTCTCTGTGGCCTTGAGCAACTGTGGCTGGGCTTTCTTGCTCTGACCGCCCCCCCCCCCCCCCCCCCCCCCCCCCCCCCCCCCCCCCCCCCCCCCCCCCCCCCCCCCGCTCCTTCCTCCCCCCTCCACCCCCCACACCAGGCGGGGCCAGTGTCTGTGCCTGGAATCCCCCACCTGGCTCCTAGCTCAGCGTCTGCTTGGCCAGTGGAAGCAGTGGCCACAGGAGCTTCTGTGTGACTCAGAGTGAGCAGCAGTGCTGGCCGGGACTGGGGGTGCTCTGGGTGCAGGAGTGAACTGTGAACAAAGTTCAAGCCCAGTCTGGTGCTGGGGGTCCATCTGAGCGTGGCGTGGGGCAGGGACTAGGCATTGGGGTGGGTCCAGGCCGCCCCGCCATCTGCACTGCTCTGGGTACCCTGAGTTCCATCTGGGAGCTTGCAGCTGAGCTGGTCTCATGTCCACAGCACTGGGCGTGCCCTGCCACGGGGATGAGTGAGCATCTCTGCACCCCTTCCTCGGTTGTCCCCGTTTTGGCCTGAGATTTCAGGGCTCGGGCCGCAGGCCAGGTTGGAAGGCTCCCCTGAAAGGCCTGGGCCTGGTGTCCTGTGGGCCGGGGTGGGCTGGGCTGGGCTGGGCCGGAGGGAGGAGGCTGCACGCTAACCCTCTTCTCTGGCTTCTTCTAGACTTTGCAGAGTTTGTTTTCCTGGGTCTCTTCCTCACAGAGATGTCCCTGAAGATGTACGGCCTGGGGCCCAGGAGCTACTTCCGGTCCTCCTTCAACTGCTTCGACTTCGGGGTGAGTGAGAAACCTCGGCAGGTCAGCGCTGGGGTGCAGGCGGTTGAGCTGGACCTCGCTGGAAGGTGCAACAGCCCCACCCACTGCCCCACCCAGGGGAACCCAGGAGACTGCAGGACTGTGAGCCTGTGGTCAGCAAGGCTGCCTGTCCTGGCCAGGCCCTGATGGATGGGGGCACTTCCACAGGCTGCCCCCCCCCGTGGGACTTCTCCTTCCCTTCCCTGTCTGTCACTCCGGACGTGTCCTCCTGGCAGGGCCTGGGCCTGTGGGCCTGCAGCTCTGTGTGAGGCGTGTGCTTGAGCTGCCGCGGAGGCAGGGCCGAGGGCTGCAGGGGGCACCGTGCACACATGGAGCTGAGTGCGCCAGAGCCTGACCTTGCTCCCCTGCAGGTCATCGTGGGGAGCATCTTTGAAGTGGTCTGGGCGGCTATCAAGCCAGGAACCTCCTTTGGGATCAGTGTGCTGCGGGCTCTCCGGCTGCTGAGGATCTTCAAGGTCACAAAGTACGTCCCCTGCGTGCTCCTGGGGAAGGGGGTGTTGTCCCGGGAACTTATGAGGCCGGTTTTGCTCTCAGCTATCTGGAAGCTCTTTCTGTGGCTCAGAATTGCATAGAAATTGTACAGAAAGTGATCAAACCGGCCAGGCCAGCAGCCCACATGACTTCGTCTCGGCACGTCCATCCGCACAATTGTCCTGATGGCCTCAGTGTCGCTGGCAGCCTCTCTAGCTCACGTTAGTACTCTCACCATCAGTCCCTCCTTGCCAGGCTCTGACTGGCTGACCTGAGCCTGCCTGGCCCCTGGCCCCAGGCTGCACTGCCCTATGCCTGGCCCGCTGTCTGGCTGCTTCCATTTATCCCACTTGGTTGCTTGTGTCACACTAGTAGCGAGTTGCTGTTCACCCACAAGAAGGCTGAGTTGGGGCAGAGATGGTGCAGGGAGAGAGGACAGCTGGGCTGGATCGCACCTTCACAGCTAGAGCTGTGGTGACGGGACCAGGAGACAGCAGGTTGGGCCCCGGCTGCCTTAGGGCAGGAGGCTCCTCCACGTGAGCGGCTGGGTATGGGCCCACGATGCCCTAGCTCGGTCTTTGTGCAGCTGCCTTGGCCTGGGCCACAGCTGCTGCGGGGCCAGGAGCACAGCTGTCAGTGCGCTTATGCGGGGCCCCGGCTCCAGGTCCCTTTGGGGCACTCGGCCTGTCTCCCGGGGTCTGGGCTGATCACAGTGCCTGGAGGGATAGCTGGGTGCTCTGGTCTCTGCACGGCGGGAGCCGTGGTGGAAGGGGGCAGGCTCTCTGAGGGTCAGCAGCCAGGATGTGGGGGGACTTCAGGGAGCCCAGGAGAATGAGAGGGGTTGGAGGGGAGGAAGGGTGCTGAGGGGACTCGGGCCAGGCTTCACCCCGCCCCCCCCAGCAGTCCTTGCAGGGAAGGCTGTGGAGCTGACTACATCCTCAGGCAGGTCCTCTGCGGCTGTCTTCACACACAGCACTGCCTGGGGCCCTGGAGGTGTTGGGTGTTGAGGTGAAGAGGGGGCCTGGATGAGGTCGGGTCAGGTGTGGCTGCCTATGGGAGGGGCCCGTCAGCACTGCACTTGTCGGCTGTGCCATCCCCGTGGGCCCCGGGGACAAGGATGGTGGGTCGAACTGTGGAGAAAAGCCCCGCCTCCCTCCAGGTGTGTGGCCCTTAGGGGTCAGAAGGTTCCAAAGCCACAGGTGTGACACAGAGCGGGCAAATGTGGGGTCTGGGTCCAGAGCTGGCATCCTCTGCCGGGTGCAGCCCTGCATTCAGACCACCTGTCCGCCCCAACAGGTACTGGAACTCCTTGCGGAACCTGGTTGTGTCGCTGCTCAACTCCATGAAGTCGATCATCAGCCTCCTGTTCCTGCTCTTCCTGTTCATCGTGGTCTTCGCCCTGTTGGGCATGCAGCTGTTCGGAGGACAGTACGTGTCGGGGGAGGGGTGCTCAGAGTAGCTGTTCGGGGGACAGTTCATGCCCGGAGGAGGGGTGCTCAGAGCAGCTGTTGAGGGGGGGACAGTACATGCCCGGAGGAGGGGTGCTCAGAGCAGCTGTTTGGTGTGGGGGATGCTCAGAGCAGTGGTGCTAGCCCAGCTGCCTCCACCTGACATGCAGCCTGTGAGGGTGCCAGGGCCACAGGGCTAGGTTCTGGCTCTTGAGTGGCTGCCTTTCTCAAGGCTTCTTGTTTTCCTCAGGTTCAACTTTAAAGAAGAGACTCCAACGACCAACTTTGACACCTTCCCCGCCGCCATCCTCACTGTGTTCCAGGTAAGGCTCCAGCCCAGGCCCCTCTGTCCTGCTTGGCTCTCTTGGGGCTGGGAGGGCCACCCTCCTGTCCCTCCTCATGCTACGCAGACAGCCCACCCGCCAACTCTCCACACATGACAGAAGGTGGGCGGGCCACAGGGCCCGTGTCCTATGATGCCCCTGGGAGCTCCATTGTCACCTCTCAGCCCCAAGGACCCGGGACCCAGTGGCTGTTTATCCTTTGACAGTAAAAGCAAAGTGCCCCAAGATCGCTGTCATCCTCTCCTGTCTGCAGGTGCCCCCCCACCCCAGTCTCTGTGTGCCTCAGGGCTCCCCTGAGGACCCTCTTGTTTGAACACTTACCCCCGGTGCTGCGGCTCCACAGACGCCTCTGCCAACCATTTCTGTCCTACAGACCTCGGGGCGGCAGGCCTGAGGCCAAGCAGCATGGGGAGCAGACTTTTGGGGCACCTGGCAGGCGCACTTGCAGGCAGGGCTCTGAGTGGCCCCTGGCCCTGGGGCTGCTGGCCTCCTCAGCCAAAGCTGGAGCCCATGGTGCATGCCGGGACGGGGCCTTCCAGCCAGGCTGGGCGACTGGAGAGGGCCCTACCTACACGCCTCCCTCGATGACGCCCGTCTCCTGTCCTGGTGGGAGCCTCGCAACCTCTCAGACCTGGCCGAGCAGAGCCAGCCTCACCCAGGGGACCCCTGCTTCTGGCCAGCTGGGCCCGCCTGTCCCCTTCCACTTCCAGTCTAACTTCACCCACAGTCACTCTGAGACTGTCTTGACCTCGGTTTCCTGATGTGGAGATGCCTGCGCCCACGCCGCTCCCCTCTGATGCTCCCTGCCCTGGCCCCACAGCCGGTCCCGGAGGTTGCTAGCAGCACTTGGTGGGAGGGAGGGTCTGGCATCTGGGGCACAGGAGTGGTGTCCACACTGGGCCACGGGCAGAGGGAGGCCACAGCCTTTTTCAAGCACGACACTGCCCGTGCCAGGCAGGAGCGCCCTCTGTCTGTAGGTCACGGGCCAGCTGGCCATTGGGATGCTGACTGCCAGGCGAGGGGAAATGGCAGGATGGGTCCAGCCAGAGCAGGAAGGAGCGTGGGGCGTGGCAGAAGGGGGGAGGGCACCAGCCTGGAGGCTTCCAGGCCACACGGAGAGGCTCTGCCCCAGCGGTTCCCCCGCAGGAGGCGATGTGACCGGCAGTCAGAGCTGCTTTGTTGTGCTTGTCGTTAGGAAGGATCTGGACATGCTGGTGGTGATGGGAACCCAGGGGGGCGAAGAGGCCCGAGTGAGAGAAGTGCATGGTGCTCGGGTTTAGACTCAGGCCCTGTGCACTTGCATAGAAGTGACGGTAAATAGAATCTAAGAGCCTCGCCACGTGGACAGCAGCACCTGTGGGCTAGACACCCACAGCGGTGCGGGCCTAGGAACCCTGAAGTCAGGATAGGGCAGGTGGGTGGGTCCACACACCGGTCGGCTCTGCACTGGGCAGGGCGGGCCCCAGAGGAGGCTGAGGAGCGCTGACTGGCTACGGGAGGCCGAGACGAGCACAGGGAAGGCACCGGGCCATCTGGGAGGCCCACAGGATGGTAATGGGCCAGCAGCCTGAAAACCAGGACCGGAGTCCCCGCTCATGGTGAACCTGCAGGCCAGGCCATATGGCAGATGCCCCTCCTGCCCCGGGGGCCGTGGACAGGGTCTGGAGTGCGCTCGCCCTGGGAACGTGGAGGTGATGGAATAAACGCGGGTGAGAAAGAGTATGCGCAAGGCCCTTGGAGGGTGGTGGGTGGGCTTCATCACACAACATGGCAGACGGCCCCAAGCGGGCTGAGGTGAGAGGGGCAGCCCTGTAGATGAACAGGGTGAGCTCACCTGCGAAGGAGCTACGGGCGCGGCCGCATGCAGGAGCCTCTCGGGGGAGGCTGCTGGCACCATTCCAGAATGCGCCTGAGTGTTTGTGTGCTCCGAGGCCAAGCAGGGGAACAAAACTCAAACAAAAACCATTCCAGGCCCGTGGGAGGAAGAGAGCATCTGCACGTCCACCCTGGAACACCAGGGTTCCTACAAAAGACCGAGTCTGACGGTAGGAACTCTGAGCAAGGGTGCCAGGATCCTGGGAAAAGCAGCTGTAAAGTGTTGGAGGACAGTCCCTGTCACCTGGGTCCTTGCAGAGCTGTGATTCGGTGGGGGGGGAGTGGGGGGGGGACAACTAAACACAGTGTGGGGGCGCCACCACCCCGCCCCCCAGGGCTAACAATCAGACGTCTCTACATTTAGTAAAGCAGCGGCTTAGAAGAAGCAAGTACATTAAACCCAAGAAGAAACTGAAAACCTGACCTACTCCAGAAATTGTACAGTTAGAAGCCTACCCATCTAAACCACTGTGTCCAGCAGTCTTACAAGGGAGTCGTGTGAATGTTTAAGAAAAACGTTACTCCGATTTGTGCAGCGACACCGGGAGAGCGCCCGCTCACTCTGGGTGGTAGACTAACTGCTGGCAACATGGAGCGGCTGCCGCAGACACAGCACTCGCAGGAACGGAGGTGTTCCCAGGGGTCTCCACAAGCAGCTTGAGTGTATCCTGGAAGGACGGGATTTAACGTCAGAAAGGCTATTAATGTACCTCACCATCTTCACAGATTAAAGAAAGGGAAACCTGTAGGATCAGAAAAAGCATTTGAACTCCAGCAAAAGCACAGCCAACACGAGCAAGGAAGGCACAGTGAGACAGGCGAGCATTGTTACCTGTCCAGCTAGCAGCTCGGGAGGCACTGGGGTCAGGGCACTCTGCCTGGTGCTTATCTGATAAAACCCAATACTGACCCCAAATGCAGCCTCCGCAGAGTCCACTGGTATCAGTGGTCTTAGCTCCTTAGAACAACAACAGAAAAAGGAAATAAAGTTTCTTGGATTGACAAGAAATAAAGAAAGATGCCCTTATTCACAGAGGAGATGTGTACACGGCACTCGAGGGCTGTCATTGCGGAGGGCATGGCAGTTGGATTATCTGTAGAGGAAAACTAGAGGTTGGGCTCCACCTTGTACCAGGTTTGCGTTTCAGTTCAGATGAATTAAGACCTAAATGAAAAGCAAATCACTGCAGAAGAGCATATAGATGGCAATGTCATGAAGTGGGCAGGGAAGAGGAATTAAAAAGGAATTAATTCCTGAAGAGAAATTAAAGAGCACCAAGCATAGAGGAAACCATCAACAAGTTTGACGATTAGAGATTTCTGTGCATCAAAAGACACCATAAGAGGATTAAGACGACAAAAGTCATGGACTAGGAGAAATTTCCTCAGTGTCAGCAAGTAACCAACAAGGATTAGTCCAGAGCTCTTCAGCAGCTTCCCCAAATCAAAGACAAGACAGAGAACATAGCAGGAAGTGGCAGAGGCACGCCTGGGCCCCTCTCGGGAGAGGAGATGGGCTGACAGTAAACCTGTTGACTGCCACCAGCGTCGGGAACGCAGTGAGAGCCTTTCCAGCGGCCAGTGCAGGTGGGACGTGGAAACCCAGCGATCCCGGTTGTAGAGATGATGTGGAGGAATGAGGATTCCTTCACGCGGCTGCTGTGTTGAGAGCAGTTTCCTGTCTGGTCCACGGGGCTTGCGCAGGCAGCTCCTGCTGAGGTGGGCTGGGAGGTCCCACCCTGGCAGACCTATGTGACCGCCACAGCGGCAGCATCTGTGAGTGAAACCTGGATGTCCCCTGCACGTTCACACCCGGACGGGTAAGGAGGTGCGTCTGAGCAGCAGGGAGAACGAGGGTTAGCACGGAGCATCTCACAGACAATGTCGAGGAGAGAGATGCTGATCCAGGGCACCTGAGGCTGTTGAATAGGAGGGAGCTGTGGGGGGGCACGTGCAGTGAAGGTCTGAAAGCTGCAGGAGGATCAACACCAAACTCGGGGCGCCGCTCCTGGGGGATGCTCTGTTTCTGAAGCTGGGGCGGGTCACATGGGGGTCCTCGGTGCTATTCATCTCTCTCTGAACGTCTGAAATCCTACATAATTAAAAATAAAGGGGTCCAGAAAGATGAACC
The DNA here is from genome assembly GCA_004026665.1 of Murina feae. Taxonomy (NCBI): domain Eukaryota; kingdom Metazoa; phylum Chordata; class Mammalia; order Chiroptera; family Vespertilionidae; genus Murina; species Murina feae. Next base: position 32,716 of record PVJC01000883.1, on the reverse strand, counting down.
AAGTAACTTGCAGCAAAACAAGTTGGTGTCATGTTAACAGCTAAAACAGAAGTTAAGGTAGGAAACCATCAGTGAAGATCAGCAAGGACACCACCTCATGGGAAGAGGATGCTGCAGGCCTGCGCTCGCCCAACACGTGGCCTGAAGTGTGTGCGCAAAAGCCAAGAGAATTCCTCGGAGAATCGAGGGCTCACCGTCTCAGAAGAGCCAGGTGCATGGTGCGACAGTGTGAGGTTTCCTTCTCAGCGCGCACGCAGGAGCCTGTCCGTATCCTCCTGTACTTTCCAAAAATAAAGTGGAAGGAGACGGCTTCCTCACGGAGCGAGGATTGCATCAGCCCCGACCCAGGTGGTGGGGAGCGGGAGGCAGAGGCCTGCCTGGAGCCGTGGTGTCCTGGCTGCGAGGCAGTGACTGTGGCTCCCCAGCCTATCGGCCTCGTTTCTCACAGCTCAGTCCTCTCGCTCTGCTCGCCATGTTCTGCTTGGAGCTAGCTCCCTTTCCATATTGCCGCAGACAGCCTTGCTGATATGCTCTGAGCAGATTCCCACGTTAAGACCCCACCCAGCTGGCAGCCGGGTCCTTCCCGAAGCTGCAGGAAAGGGCTTGGCCACCTTTCCCTCCAGGGGCTCCGCGTCTGAAAGCGTGCGGGTGTTTGAGTGCGTGCACATGTGCCCAGGGAGCAAGTGTGCTGGGGGAGGGTGTATGTGCACGTGTAGGGGATGACGTGTGGGAATGTGTACCTGAGTGCGTGCGTGGTGTGTCCGTGGTGCTCGCCCTCCGCAGATCCTGACGGGAGAGGACTGGAACGCAGTGATGTATCATGGGATCGAGTCGCAAGGCGGCGTCAGCAAAGGCATGTTCTCGTCCTTTTACTTCATCGTCTTGACGCTGTTTGGAAACTGTATCCTTCCCGAGGGGCGGGCTGCACACAGCAGGGGCCACTGGGGAGTTGGCCGCAGGCCATCGTCCTGTCTAGTCCTGTCCTGCGTGTCCCTCTGGGGCAGCTGCGGAGAGTGCCTGTGCTGGGGCGGGTGCAGAGGGGCCTGACCCACAGGGTCATTGCTGTCACAGAGCAACTGCTCCTTGCAGCCCCACTGGTCCAGAGCCCCCGCAGGGTGTTGGCCCCGGGGCGGGGCGGGGCAAGGTGAGTCTAGGCCCTCAGGGAGAGGACTTGGTTACCTGGCACACGGGGGCCTGACGGGTGGGACTGTCCCCTGAGGACACGCCATGTCTGAGACAGTGGTGGTCACAATGGGGAGGTGCTGCTGCAGCCAGTGGCACAGGCCAGTGCTGCTCACCAGCCATGACACAGCATGGCAGCCCAGTATTGCCAGTGTCCAGGGCCCTGCAGGAGCCAGGCCCAGGCACGCAGAGGGCTGGAGTGCTGCCCCTGGCCCAGGCGTAGACAGCTGCCGCCTGCTGTGGAGAGGAGCTTATAGGGGTGCAGCTGCAGGGGCAGGGATGTCCAAGTGATGGGTCAGCAGCATCCGGGTCCCTGGCATCTGAGGCTGACCCTGGAGCCACTTGAGCAGGGCAGGTCGCCTGACTCCTTCTCGGGCCTGCTGCTCGCCTCTAAGGAGGATGTCATGGTCGGGGTGCTCTTGGACGAGGTTCGGGGGCCTGTACTGGGTGCTCCGCGCACCTGGCGAGGGCTTGGCTCAGACACCCTGCTCCTTGAGAAGGTGACGGTGTGAGCCTGGCCGGGGACCTGGCCCGGGTGCTACGCTGGGTGGTTGCATGTCTGTGGTCTGTCGGATGTGGTCTGCCCACAGGACCCAGAGTTGAGGAGCCCATGTGGCCGGAGAAGCAGGTGGTGTTTGTCCGGTGCTTCTTTCCTCCAGGTGGTGGGGATGGGGCACAGGAGTAGGCTGCCCGTGGCCCTCCCAGGAGGCAAGGGCGGGTTAATCCCACAGCTTGAGCTTCTGGCTGCAAACCAGCCCCGAAGAGCTAGACTGGGGCGGGGTGGGGGGGGCATGAGGTGGCACTGAGCCGCAGTCCTGCGGCTGCTCTGGGAACTGTTGGGATGCCGGGCTGCAGGGCCCAGGCTCTGCGGGGAAGGCGGCCGCCAAGGAAAGGAGGCTGAGGGGTCGGGATTGGGGTGCCCTGTGTCCATGAGGGCTGTGATGTGACGTGTGGGGACCGGGTTGCTTTCCTGACCTGGAGCCACCAGACACCTTGCTGAATGTCTTCTTGGCCATCGCCGTGGACAACCTCGCCAACGCCCAGGAGCTGACCAAGGTACATGGGGGAGGGGGAGCATGGATCCTGTGGTCAGTGGCAGGTGGATGGTGAGCTGGGGGCAGGCGCAGTGCTGCTCAGATGCTAGGCCTGGCGGAGCAGCTGAGCTGCCTCTCAGCACATCTGCGCAGCACGACAGCACCTGCCCTTTAATACTAGATGCCCCTGGGTGCCATCTCCACTCACCACCCAGGCCTGCTGTGCCTGTGCTTCTACATGCCTCCCCCATGGTGTCCCCGCAGCAAACACAGCCCCCTGCCTGGTCCCTTCACCACAGGCCTGCTGGCCACCCACGGTTCCAGCCCGGAGGGGTGCTTAGCAAGTGCGGAGCACAGAGCGGAGGCCGCTGCCCCTGCTCAGGTGGCTGGAGAGGGCTGCCTCCGTCCCAGATGCTGTGATCTTCCGTGCAGTTTCCATAGTTGCCCGCCCGTGAATGCCCCTTCCAGCCCACCCCAGTCCAGCACATCCCCGCTCTCCATGCCGTCCTGTGCTGGGCGGTGTGGCCAGGCCTCTCTGAGGAATCAGAACAGCTCTGCCCTTCGCTGCGGCTGGTGCGCCTTCCCATGCTGACGGTGCTGCCAGTGGCCGCTGCTCCCCTCCCCCCAGAGCCCTGGGAGGTGTGGCAGGTGGAGCAGCCCGCCAGTTCCTTCCTTGGCTTCTGCTCAACCTCCTCCCTGCCGGGCCACCAGGTGCTGCCTGTGGGTCTAGCCCCTCCCTTGCTCTGGCTTCTGAGGACTTGGGGGTCCCCCTGGCCCACCCATGTCTGTTGTCAGGAGGGGCCAGGGCTGAGCCCCACCTTCTAGGAGTAGATGGGAGTGGCCCAAGCCCCTGGGGGGCTACGGGGCACTTCTCGGTGTCAGTAATTTGGGGTCTAGGTGGACTGGGGTGCAGCAGCATTGGGCTTGCACCTATTGTCGGCGGGTGAGGGGGGGCGGTGAGCCTGAGTTATTCAGGTACCACCATGGGTGAGGACGTGCGGGGGAAGCCATGTTGGGGCCCTGGCTCCTGCGGACACTGACCACCCAGCTCGGGGGCCCCCTCCTCTGGGCGTGGGGGGCTTTGTGTGTCAGGCCAGCCGAGGCCCCAGAGCTGGGACCACTCTCCTTCACGTTCCCATAAGCACTCGTTTGCTCCTTGAGGCTGAGGCTGTTTGATGACCTCGCCCCTGAGGCCAAAACCTGCAACGGAGCCCAGAGCTGAGGACAGGCCTGGGCGGCTCTGTGGCCTGAGCCTGCGGTCTCTTGTGGTGGGACACTGGCAGGCAGCTAACGGGGACCTCATGGTTGTCACATTGCAACCCCAAGAACAGGTTCAGGATGTTCTGGGACGTGGGAACGCCAGCCCCAGGGGGGCCGAGGGCCGGGGTTTGGGGCCCAAGGTTGGGGAAGAAGCTGAGCCCACAGAGCCCAGGCCTGTGTGCTCAGCCTGGAGGCTGGTAGACCCAGGAGCAGATGATGTGGGCTTCGCCCGGTGACGTGGGGTCAGGGCCAGGGGTCTGTCCATATGTCCATCGCCTTGTGACGTGAGCACATGCTGGCCCCCAGTGCAGACAGCCAGGGGTCTTCCCAGGAACTCGGTATGGATGGGGACACAGGGACAGGCCTGCAGGTGGTTGTCAGGTGTGGGGACGACAGGGCCAGGACAGGTAGGAAAGCCCAGAGGCTGTGAGGAACCCTTGCTTGACACTCCTGGTGGCAGCGGCTAGGAGGACCCAGGCTCAGGTGGGGAGCCTGGCCATGCCTCTGCACAGAGCTGGCTGGGTTCAGGAGTGGCAGGTGCTCCGGGGCTGGGGCAGGTGCGGTTTGCATTCTGACAGGAAGGCTGACGAGCGTGGCCCAAACACCTGTCCAGGCAGCGGCTGGGTCCCTGGGGGCTAGAGCACTTGGGAGACGCACGTGGGAGGGTGGCTGAGGCAGGACACTTGGAATGGTCACCTTGATGAGCTGGTGGCCACTGAGCCTCTGTGTGGAGGGGCATCGTGCCAGTGCAGGAAGGACTCGGGCCCAGGAGGTGGGTGAGGCGGAGAAGCACTCTGAAGCACAGCCATAACCACATGTCTCTGCTCACAGGATGAAGAGGAGATGGAAGAGGCTGCCAATCAGAAGCTGGCTTTGCAAAAGGCCAAGGAAGTGGCTGAAGTCAGCCCCATGTCGGCTGCGAACGTCTCCATCGCCACGTAAGGTTCTTGAGAGCGGGAGGGGCTGGGTAGAGTGTCAGTTCCCCGCTGGGCACCCCTTCCAGAGGCTTCCTGAAGGGCTCCGCCTTGGCTGGAGCTTGTTGGGACACAAGGGGCCCTGATGGCTGGGAACAGCTCTTCTTTCCCACAGGGACGTGTCTGCAGCTCCCTGTCTGGGCAGGAGCAGACCTCACTGCATGCCGACCCCGCATTGTGGGGGCCACAGGGCCTCCCCTGAGCACAGCCACGAGCAGGGCCAAGGCATTCATCCCTCTGCTGCACAGGCTTCTTAGAAATGCACTTGGTGAACCAAGGGTTCTCAGTGCGACCTCAGCAGCCCCAGGACTAAACGCATTTCCAGAAACATCTTTGAGGAGTTGGCATTGGGCCAGAGGTCATGGCAGGCCAAGGGGAGAGAAGGTGACGGCTGGGCCGAGACACTAGGGGCTTCCCGGTGGCTCAGTGTGCAGCCCAGGGCCTGGGGCTGCAGTGGTTAGGGGCGGTCAGTCGGGGAAGGCAGGTGTAGGAGGAGGGGTGACCTGCTGGGCTCCTCTCCAGGCAAGTTCAGCCCCATGACTACCCAGCACACATTGCTGACTTCCTGGCTGACCCATGGGCCCAGTTCTGTGGCTGGTGCCTCCTCTTCTGTGACGTGGTGGTCATGGCACCTGTGCTGGGGGCACACCTGTGCTGCCAAGGTGTGTGCGGGTGGGGCATCTGGCTGTGTGCGTGCGCCCGGGAGTAGGTGTACAGCAGTCCTGTCTGGCAAGGCGGTCACCAGGGTGAGGGCCTGTTCCCTAGGAGGGTGTCAACCAGGGCCTGTCTGAGCCGGGCACGTGCACGAGTCGGTAGGGGCGGTAGAGGCAGCTCAGCCCTGGGAGCGGGGCAGACGCTCGGGTGCCAGGATGCTGTCCCTCGCTCTGCTTGCTCCCAGCTGCAACCTCCCTCCTGGCCCTCTCCAAAGTGGGCTGCTGAGGTCTGCTGTTGAGGGTCAGCAAGAGCCTTCTGCTTGTTCACATGGGCCCGGGGGGGGGGAGAGGGGGCGGGGAGCACGTCCTCTGCAGGGCCAGAGGTGAGGGGTTCACTTGGGGCCCTGCCACCCGCCAGGCTGCCTCCTTGGAAGAGAGGCAGGGCCACTCCATCTGGGGCAAAACCTCGTGGTGCAGATGCTGGGGTCTCACGTCAGGCCACTGAGAAAGAGGTGCAGACGCTCTTCCACCTCCTCTGCTCCCTCCCGGGGAGCCCACTGTTAGGAACAAGGCTGCGGACCTGCCTCCCAGGGTCCGAGATCACCTGTCACAGCTGCCAGGCATGGGGCCTGCAGGCTGTCCTTGGAGGTCATCTGGGCTTAGTCCTGGGTGGCAGGTCCTCCGCCCCCTCTGTGGACACACAGTGGGTCTGATGTGATGGCTGGCGAGGCCACCGGGTGGCTGAGGGTGGTGTGAGGTCCTGGCTCCTGGGCTCAGAGCTCCTGGTGTCTGTCGCCTGCCCTTCCCCCACATTTCCTGTTCTGCAGGTGAGTCTGTCAGTTGGATGGGCAGTGCCTGCTCTCCCCGGAGCCATGTCTATGGCCAGCTGCTGGGTGGATGAGAGTGGGCACGTGCCATGGGGCCTGACCTGGGAGGACTTGCGAGGTGCTTCCTGGGTACTTGCTGCTGAGGAATCGTCAGTGTCCGTGTCCCAGAGGCTTCCTTTGTGTGTGTGCAGCTTTGCACGGATGGTGCTGAGGGGACGGCTCTGCTGGATCCCTCTGTAGGACCTGTGTCCCCACAGGTCGGCTGGGGCCGTGAGGGTCTGGCCTCAGGTGATGGTCACTTCAGGCTCCTGGGAGGGAAGAGATGTGAAGGTTGAGGTGATCTGGCTCCCTGTCCTGCCCCCTCATGGTCCCTGGACTCTAGGCGCCGCTGCCCACATGCCTGGCACATGTTCCATTCCCACTCGCTCACATTTACCCGCACTCACCACTCATTCCCACCCCACACGCTCACACATTCACACTTATTTCCACACATGACTCATTCATACACACACATGTTCACATTTATACCCCCCATACACACACCACTCTTTCACGCCCTCATGCTCTCACACTCACATACTTATTTACAAACTTACACGCGCGGTCACACTGTTTTGCACTCACTCGCACACACCTGTGTGCACTCGGCCTAGCGGCAGGTGACTGCTCTGAGCTCCTCACACACACATCTGTGAACTCAGCTTCAGGAGAAGGGAGACAGGGGAAGGAGATGTTGGTTTTCCTGTTGGCTTGGGAAGCTTCCAGAAAGGCACTCAGAAGTGGCTGGAGTCACACCCACGGGTAGGGGCTGGGATGGAGCTGTTGGCCCTGAAAGGGAACGGTCAGGGCACTTAGAGCTGGACTGAGGGCCTGGGGGTGGGGCACCCGGACGGCAGGCCCAGGGCCCAGAGACACTGCAGTCAGGCCTGTGGCCGCCACTCTGCTTCTCTGAAGGCAGGTGTACCCTGCCAGCGGGCACAGCTCAGAGCTGGAGGGGTGGCTCTGCTCTTACAGGGCAGGACTGCCAGGGGCGGGGGTGCCAGGCGGCCCCCGGGGGAAGGCTTCTCATCGTCCAGCCACCATGGGCTTGCACTTGAGCCTCACGGATCTGCTGGATGCTCTCTCTCAACTTCTCTTTTGCCCCAAGGTCGCGGTGACCTGACGGAAGTGTGCCTGGCCTCCTGCCTGGATGCGCACCGCAGCCTGCTGACCGATGCGCTCACACGTGTGTCCGTGTCTTAGGCGCTCTGGCCCCTCACCTTGTTCTGTTCTGTCTCTTGCATGTGCAGTTTTGTAAGGCACACGCGGGGTGCTGTATCTCGCAGCTCATCTGTCTCCAGCGTGAACTCGTGAGTCGCTCTGCCACGACCCTGCCCGGCTTCATGATAACCATACGCCAATGCCTGCCCCCCCAACTCTGCTCCCCTTGGTCATCCGCTTTGGGGGCAGCTCAACCGCCGCCTACAGCCTAGCGGGACAGTGGGCACGCTTCCTGATGCCCCATCCCGCCCCTCCTCCGCCCCCCTGGTGTCTGTCCTCTTGTCTGCTGTCTGTCTGTGTGCCGTCACTCAGGGTCTCTGGTCTCCTTGTCCCATGAAGTCGAGTTCCGTCAGTGCTCATGGGCACACTTGTGGGTCCTCCTGTCCCCTCCTTCCTCACCTGGGAGGGGCTGGATCTTCAGTCCTCACGCCATCCTTGTAGCAAGAGCAGAGCTGCCTCCAGCTGTGAGGCTCACTTGGGACCGGCTGGAGCCCAGGGAGAGCCATGGAGACCGGGCGGGGGGCCAGGGGTCACCCTGGGGTCTCCTCCTGAAGGTGGGGTCAGGCCCTGCAGTGAAGGGTCTGGAACTGCCAGCACAGTCCCTGCCCAGCCAGCACCACTGGGCTGTCTCCCATGGGCACGCAAGCTGCATGCTGCAGGCTGATGTCCCATAGATAGGAGAGAGAGTCCCCCTGGCTGGCTCGCAGTGGAGAGCAGTGAGGTGGGGACGGGTGCAGGTGGCACACCGGGGTCACCGCGTGCTCTCAGCCCAGAAACCACAAAGCAGGGTCCCCAGCACAGAGACCCACACAGTATCTGGGGCAGGCTTGGCCTGCAAGCCCACCAGAACATTGGGGAGCTGTTCCTCCGTGTGATCCCTAAAGAGCCCTTTCCAGGCTGGACTCCAGCCACACAGGCCTGCAAGTCAGAGGGCAGCCAGCCCTGCTTTCCCGTTCCTGCGTGGCCTGTGAGATCAGGCAGGATGCAGAGGGGGGCAGCATGGGTGCGGGGTGTGGGGTGCAGCTGCTGACAGGCGCTAGAGGGAGGAGAGGCCACACACACACTCTCCTGGAGGGGAGGCTGGTGGCGTGGCTGCAGGGTGGGCACTGCAAATGGCGGCTAAAGGTAAAGACCACTGGAGCTAAAGGCAGAGACCGGCAGGAACAGGGCCAGCAGAGCAGGGCCTTGCTCCCCAGGTAGCTATGAGGGGGGCCTGGTGGCACCCTGGTGCCCTAGTTAGCCCAGTCAGTCCACTTTAAGCTAGATCCTGGGGGACAGGCCGCAGAAGTGGTGGGCAAAGCCAGTCCTGCCTGCCAGGAGGCAGGGCCCTGTTTCGTTGTGCGCAGAGAACTGGGCCTCAGGACCGGAACTGCATCTGAGTGGCCGCCACTGTGCAACCAATGGCTTAGCCTCCAGGCCCATCTCAGGGTACGGGACTGACCAGGGGCCTGAGGCAGCACTCCTGTGGCGCAGCGCAGCACACCCCATGGCGGCCCTCCATCACACAGGTCTGCATTGTTCAGAATGCCCCGAGCTCTGTGTGGCAGGTGAGGGTGGGGCAGGTCCCGTGTGACTCAAGGTTGGAGCCAAAGAAAGAGAAAGTGGGCTTGTCGCAAGGTGACCAGGGGCAGGGCAGCCTGGCTTCCCAGATCAGAGGGCAGGACAGGTGGGGCGGCAGGTGAAGGGTGCGTCCACAGGTGGCCAGAGAGGTCAACACATGCCCTCCACATTGCTCCACCTCCCCTGTGAGGCCCCTGGTGCGGGGCAGGCACTGTGCTCTCTGCCCCAGAAATGTTCCCGCACGCACGGGGGCCTGGTTCACCTGCAGTCCGGACAGCCACCACCTCTCTGCAGTCATCGTGGGGCCAGAGCCCAGGGCCCTGAGCTTGTGGGCCTGCCAGGGACTCCTCAGGTGGCCCTAGGTGCGTTGTCAGTGCGGTTGGGGTTGGGCCGAGGCCTCCCCCCCCCCATTTTCTCTAGATCTTCTTTCCCCTTAATCCTCACATGTGTCTGATCCTGGCTCCGTCCGCGACTTGCTGTGGGACCTGTGGGTTGTGCCCTCTGGCTGGGTCCTCATCGGTGGAGTGGGATAGTCTGACCTCGAGGTAGTTGGAAGGGGAGCTGAGGGGCGCACCAGAGCCCAGTGTGACTGCTGACCAACACACACATGTCCAGTCCCATTGGTCTCAGGCTGTGGGTGCCACTACCACGGTGCCTGGGCCACCTCAGGGCAGGAGGGGTGAGACTGAGCTCAGAGGCCATGTGGGCTGGGCCGCCTCAGGGGAGTTTACTCGGCGAAGAGCTGTCTGCAGAGGCCTCCTGAGCCCAGGGCTGCGGAGCCCCAGCTGTGACCGAGGCGGTAGAGGTCAGGTCTTTGGTAGCCCGTCCAGCAAGGGCTGAGCCAGGACCACAGGCCGCTCTGGCTCATCCCCGGGAGAGGCGTTTTGTGTGGAGCCAGGAGGGAGCAGGGCATTGGTGGCCATGCAGGTAGTGTCTCCTGGGAGCAGCTGGGTGGTCTTGAGCGGGCCATCTGCCCAGCCCCTTGCTCCCTGCGCTGAGCTGTCCAGTCCTGGCCCCCACTCAGCATCTCCTGGAATGGAAGGGAGGTGCTGTTCCCCTCCTGGATGCAGCCCTGCCATCTGGCCTGGCCAGCGGCCCACCTGTCCCTGACGCCTGTCCACCACCTCATGCTAGTGCCCATCATTCCCACTATCCTCACCTCTTGGTCTCAGGCCAATGTCCACCTGCTCAGGAGTGGCCTGAGGCACCCCCCCCCAGGCTGATGCACCCACAGTCTATGGGTCGGGGCCACCAGGTGACTTCTCTGTCCCTGAGGCCCCCCCACCTGCTCCTGCACTGACTGCCAGGGCTCCTAAGGGCTCCTGCGCCCTCGCCCATCCGCTCCCTGTACCCACTCTGCCATCCCTCCATCGCTGTGTCATCTGTGGCTTCCCCTGCGAGAGAAGCAGGGATGCCAGGGTGTTCACCCCTCTCCCCGCAGGCAGCAGAACGCCAAGGCGCGCTCGGTGTGGGAGCAGCGGACCAGCCAGCTGCGCCTGCAGAACCTGCGCACCAGCTGCGAGGCACTGTACAGCGAGCTGGGCCCCGAGGAGCGGCTGCGCTTCGCCACCGCGCGCCACCTGCGCCCGGACATGAAGACACACCTGGACCGTCCGCTCGTGGTGGAGCCCGGCCGTGAGGGCACACGAGGGCCGGTGGGGGGCAAGGTGCGGCCCGAGGGCGTGGAGGCTGCCGAGGGCGTGGAGGCTGCCGAGGGTGCGGACCCGCCGCGCAAGCATCACCGGCACCGCGACAAGGACAAGGACAAGGACAAGGCCCCCGGCCAGGCCGGGGAGCAGGACCGGGTGGATGCGCCGAAGACTGAGAGTGGGGAGCCGGCAGCCCCAGAGGAGCGGGCGCGGCAGCACCGCAGCCGAAGCAAGGAGACCGCGGGGGCCCGGGAGGCCCGGAGCGAGCGCGGCCGGGGCCCGGGGCCCGAAGGTGGCCGGCGCCACCACCGACGCGGCTCCCCAGAGGAGGCGGCCGAGCGGGAACCCCGGCGCCACCGGGCACACCGCCATGTGGACCAGGGCAAGGATGGCGCTGCGCACGGACCCAGGGGCGAGCGGCGAGCCCGGCACCGTGGCCCTCGGGTCGGCCCCCGGGAGGCGGAGGGCAGTGAGGAGCCAGCGCGGAGGCACCGGGCGCGGCACAAGGCACTGCCCACACCCGAGGAGGCTGTGAAGGAAGGGGAGGCCGACGACAAGGACCGGGAGCCGCGGGACCTGCAGCCCCAGTGAGTGAGCGGCTCGGCGGCCCAGACTACGCCCCTGAGCGGGCCACGCCCCCTCTGGCTGCCCTGCCTGTAGAGGTGACAGGAGGGCACCTCTGCTAATGGCAGGCGTCCTTTTAAGGCTCCCGAGGATGAGGGGCTGGTTTGGAACACGTGGACTTCCCAGTGCCAGGGAGGAGAGGACTGGCGAGCGCTGTGTAGTGTAGAACCTCCTGCCGGGGCCCTTTTGACTCTGGCCTGCCTCCTTTCCAACCTCTGCTTGGTCTTGTTGCAGGGAGCCACACTGTGACCTGGAGGCCAGCGTGACCATGGATGTGGGCCCGGTGCGTGCCCTACCCAGCACCTGTGTGCAGAAGGCAGAGGAGCAGCCGGAGGACGCGGACAACCAGCGGAACGTCACCCGGATGGGCAATCAGCCCTCAGAGCCTAGTGCTGCTGTACACGGTCCACCTGGGGAGGCCACGGCTGTGCCCAGTGAGTATCTCCTGAGCAGCAGGGCAGGCCCACCTTCGAAGCCCCCATGGCGTCCCTCACTCTCTGCTCCTGCAGCAGCCTGGGGTCAGAGCTGCCTCTGTGTGGCCCCCGCAGGAGAGGGTCGTTGCTGGCCGCACCAGAGCCTCGACACCCTTTGCCCCTAGTGCCGCAGGCGAGCACTGCTCCTGTCCTCTGTCACTTAGGCTCTGTCCTCCTGCCTCCAAAAACATCTGCAAGTTCCCAGCCAAGTCACTGGGGTGCTGGGGACCAGTAGGGGGCACAGGGCTGCCATCCCAGGAGGACAGACCACACAGGAACAGTGAGGACAAGGCCACAGACACCCAACCAAGAACTTGCGGGTGCGGAGCTGCCATCTCCTTTCCCCTCTCACTCATATCCACAAGGCCCTCACTGAGCAGTGTCACCCACTATGTGCAGACACTGAGGCTCCGGGTGCACATGTCACTCCTTGGGGTAGGGAGGGACCAAGGTGACAAGGACAGGCCCTCCCACTGTGCAAGGTGCATGGCTGTTGTGTGAGCTCCGAGGGTAGAGAACACGTTCCCAGGAGAAGGGGAGGCCACAGGAGCAGAGTGGACGTGGATGCCAATGAAGCAGACCGGGTGCTGCCACACGCTTGCCTGTGTTTGCAGATGTCCACACATAGACACGTGCCTGCGCCCACTCCCACTCAGGTGCCCTCACCTGGGCCTGTGGGCCAGGGTATCCTCCTGGGGAGAACAGACAGGGAGGGCTGCCTGGCTCTGGCTGCCTCGCCTCCTCTTCCTCTTCCTTGTTTCACCTCCGGGGGTGCTAGTGACTGGTCTTCCCAGCAGCCAGCCCTGCTCTGCTCCCTGCAGCAGCCAAGACAAGCCCAGTGGCCCACCTGACTTTTATTCATGGGTGTCCAGGTGTGGCCCCTCCTCCCCAGCCCCTGGCAGCCCTGGTCATTCCACGTCCAGTTTGGTCTTTTCCAGGATGTGACATTGTTGGGGTCACACGTATGTAACCTTGTCAGTCTGGCTTCTCTCAGTCTCATGCGTGCAAGGTTCCTGCATGTCTCAATACTTCATTTCTCTGAGCCCCGAGTAATAGTCTGCAGTCTGGATGGACCACAGTTTTTTATCCATTTACCTACCTCCTGGAAAGCATCTCTGTTGCTTCCAAATTTTGACAATTATGAATAAAGCTGCTGTCATATGTGTACAGATTTGTATGTGGACGTAAGTCTTGAATTCCTTTGGGTAAATACCAAGGAGAGCGATGGCTGGGTCATATGACGAGAACATGTTTAATTTTGTAAGAAAAGGCCAAACTAGCTACACAACATTTCCACCAGCAGGGAGGGAGCCGCCAGCATGGGGTGTGGTCAGCGCCCCGACTCTGGCCTCTGGTGGGTGTGGTGGAGTCGGATGGTTTGACGTCCGATGGGGCATCTTTGACTGTCTGTTTGTTATCTGTGGGTCTTCTTTGCTGGGTGTCCATGAAGGTGTTTGACCTATATTCTAACCAGGTGGTTTGCTTTCCGACTGTTGAGTTTTAAGGTTCTTTGTACATTTTGGATAGTGGTCTTTTATGAGGTGTGCCTTTGGAAACACTTGCTCCCTGTCTGTGGCTTGTCTCCTCGTGCTCTGGGCGTTGCCTCTTGCAGACAGAAGTTGTTCATTTAGAAGAGGCCCAGCTTGTTCACGATTTCTCTCGTGGGTCACGTCTTCAGGTTCTGTCTAAAAAGGACCACCAGGCCCACGGCCAGCTAGGTTTTCTCCTAGGAGCTTAGGGCTGTGCATCTCACAAGGTAGGCCTATGAGCCCCTTCCACGTAATGTTGGTGAGAGAGTGAAGTCTGTGTCTAGATTCATACTTTTGCACATGATGTCCAGTTGCTGCAGCGCCATTTGTTGAAGAGACTCTTTGTTCCGTTGTGTGGCCATGGCTCCTTTTTCAGAGACCAGGGTCCCGCACCATGGCTCTGTTTCCAGCTGCTTTTGTGCATTGCTGTATTTGCATGTTCTTTCGCCAGTGCCACACCGTCTGGATCACTAGTTTTATTGTAAGTCTCTATGTTGGGTAGCATTGGTCCACTTAGCTTTTTTCTTCAGTATTGAATTGTTGCCTGTTCTGTCTTTCGCCTCCATATAAACTTTAGAATCAGTTTGTCAATACCCATGGAATTATTTCCCGGGATTTTGATTGTGGCTGCATTGAATCTACAGACCATGTTGGGAAGAACTGTCATCCTGACAATATTGAGTCCCCCTGTCTCGGAACATCTCTGCATTCATTTAGGTCTTTGTTTCTAGACATCAGAATTTTGTATTTTTCCTCTTACATATTTTCTTAGATTTATATCTAAATATTTCATTTGGTGGTGCTAATACCAATGGTATTGTGTCCAACACTCTAACCACTGAACCACGCCAGAAAGCGCTGATTCTTTTCTAATAGAATCTGTGTTTCCCTCTTTTCTTAACTGCCTAACTAGAGGCTTGTCCGTTTTACTGATTTTCCTAAAGAACTGGCTTTTGGTTTTGTCAATGATCTCTATTGATTCCCACTCCTAAATTTTATTAATTTCTGCTCTAATCCTTAGTTCTTTCTGTTGCTCACTTTGGATTTCCTTTGCTTTGCTTTTAGTGATTTCCTAAGGTGCAACTTAGAGTATTGATTTGAGAGCTTTCTTCTCTTCTGATGTGTGCACTCAGAGCTACGCATTTCCCTCGTAGCATTGCCTGACACAGTTGGATAAGTTGTATTTTCAGTTTTACTGAGTTAAAATACCTAAAAGTTTCTCCAGAGATTTCTTATTTGGCCCATATGTTACTTAGAAATGTGTTGTTTAGTTTCCAGATGTTGTGGGACTTTTCCAGTTATCGTTCCATTACTGATTTCTAGTTTTAGGAGTCAACACGTTTGCCCACTTTTTAAATTGGTTTGGTTTTTAATTGTTTGAGTTTTAAGATTTATTTGTATATTTTGGATATAAGTCCTTTATTAGGTGTGTGGTTTGAGAATATTACCTTCCAGTTTGTGGCTGGTCTTTTCATTCTTAATTTCTAGTGTTTTTATTTTTACTGATGGGAGGAATTCTGGTCTCTGCTGTTACTTCTGCCAGAAGCTGAAATCTAGGCTAATGGCTTTTATATGTTCATTTTGTATCTGTTACTTTTCTGGATTCTCAAATTGTTGCTCAGTTTTAGCATTGGTTTTCTAAGTGTAGTATCAGAACTTCTGCAGATGTAACCCTTTCTAACCCTTCCTCTCCTGAGTTATGCCTCTCATTGTCACTTCCTTTGCTTCATTGCCGTGGCCAGCACACTGTCAGAGAGCAGCGGCGCTCCTGGGCACCTGCCTGGTATTTGCCTGCACCAGGTAACATATGGGTTCTAGGTTTGAGAGATGTGTGCACATGTGCATCTATGTGTGTGACATCATGTCACAGTATCCATCGGTGCCTTTTCCATTAAGTATATTCATCTGCAGATCACCCACAAAACCTGGGGGTTCATAGTAATGAATTTTCTGATATTGAACTGTCTTTGCGATCTTAAACCCCACATGGTTATCATATCTATTTTTTCATATGGTGCTGGGTTCTGTTTGTTAATGTGTTATGTAGGATTTGAGGGTTGATACTTTAAAATGAGATGAGTTCTGTAGCTTCCTTGTCTTACGTTTGAGTGTTATATGTTTAGGTATTAATGCTCAGTAGTTATCTGCATATCGCCACAAATCCGTTTCTGAAAATCAAATACTGCAATGCAAGTTCTGTCATCTATTATTATTATTACTAGGGGCCCGGTGCACAAAAATTTGTGCACTCGGGAGGTCCCTCAGCCTAACCTGTGCCCTCTCGCAGTCTGGGACCCCTCTGGGGATGTCCACCTGCTGGCATGCCTGGCCAGCCTGGGTGAGGGGCTGATGGTTGTTTGCAGGCTGTCCAAGCCCCCCAGTGGAGTCCCTCACCCCATTGGGGTGTGGCCAGCCTGGGTGTGGGCCTGAGGGCTGTTTTCAGACTTTCAGGCTGCCCACAGCCCCTTCAGGTTTTGGGTCCCTACTGGGGAACCTGGCCAGCCTGGGTGAGGGGCTGATGGCTTTTTGCAGGCTGGCCAAGCCCCCCAGTGGGCTCCCTCACCCCACTTGAGTGTGGCCAGCCTGGGTGCGGGCCTGAGGGCCATTTTCAGACTTTCAGGCTGCCCACAGTCCCTTCAGGTTTTGGGTCCCTACTGGGAAACCTGGTTAGCCTGGGTGAGGGGCTGATGGCTATCTGCAGGCTGGCCAAGCCCCCCAGTGGGCTCCCTCACCGCATTGGGGTGTGGCCAGCCTGGGTGACAGGCTGAGGGGTGTTTTCAGACTTTCAGGCTGCCCACAGCTCCCACTGACCCAATGTCCCAGCAAGGCTGGCTGGAAACAGGTTTCTGAGGTTTGTTTATCTTCTATAATTGATACACTGTTCCTTTAAGCCGAGGCCTAGGCAGGTTAAGGAAACCTCCTCTCTGCTTCAGCTCGTGGCCTCTATTACGAAACAATGTTTCCCTTAGTAGTCAGGCCCAGCCTGCTGTTTGCTTCACCTCCCGAGGCTTCTATCATTGAGACATTGGTGCAAATATGTTGTTGCCTGGAGCTGGGAGATGCCCAGGCGGCCCACAAACAGTTTCACTCCTGCTGCAATGGACGTGGCCTGTTTACTCAGCTCCGTGACTGCCGGCCTCCATCTTGGCTGGGTTAATTTGCATACAGCTGCTCTGATTGGCTGGTGGGCGTGGCTTAGGCATCCCAAAGAGATGGTTAATTTCAATATTACACTTTTATTAGATTAGATATTAGTTAATTCTCATCCAAGGGTATTTTTTCCATTGATTTTTAGAGAGAGTGGAAGGGAACGAGAGTGAGAAAGAGAGAGGGAGAGACAAATATTGATGTGAAAAGACACGTCGATTGGTTGCCTCTGGCACATGCCCCGACCGAGGCTGAAGATCAAACAAGGGTGTGTACCTGGGCTGCAGGTTCAATCCCCGGACTGGTCCTGATTGGGGTGTGTGCGTGAGGCAACCAACTGATATCTCCCTCCTGCTCCTCCTCCCCCTCCTCCTCCTCCTCCTCCTCTCCCCCCCCCCCTCCCTTCCACACTCTCTAAAAATAAATGGGGAAAAAATCCTCACGTGATATTAACAAACAAAATAATGTGCCCTCATTCAGCGTTTTTTCTCCCTTGTCATTTTTATCCTGAATGTTTTGTGTCCTCCCTTTTTTTCTTGATTAGTAGTTATATATATTTTTGTAGATTTTTACTTAAAAAGACAGTATTTTAATTTATTTGTTAGTTCTGTGTGGTTTTTTAAAAAGTAATCCTTTCCAACTTTACTATTTTCCTGCTGCCTTTTGTATGTGTGTGTGTGTGTGTGTATGTATGTGTTTATATATTTGTTTATTGGGTTAAAACTCGGAATTCATTTACTCACAATCCTGTAGTTACGGGCTGAGATCAAGTTCTTGCAGGATTGTTTCTTCTGTGCCTTTCTGGAGACTTGGTTAATTTTGTTCTTTAATTTTTGTTGCATGATTACTTAAGGCTATGAATTTCCCTCCAGTCACTCACTTCACGTATCCTATCTACTGTGACATCTAGTGTCTTGGTTTCATTAAATTTTAAAGAAGTTGTGTAACTTGGGTTGTGTTTCCCCTGGTGCCTGGAACTCCCCGGGGTTCCGACGTGGGGCACCTACACCTGCAGTCACTCGATAGGCATGCCTTTCCTTCCTCCCCTCCTGGCCCTGCGACCGCCCCTTCTGCCCTCTGTGGAGGGAGCCCCGTCCATCCGTCTGTCACCCTCAAGTGGGAGGCTAGCGGCAGTAGTTCTGTTTCAGTTTTTAGTTTCTTTTGTTGATGTGCTTCGTCAGAGTCCGCTGTGTTTCCCCTTTTCCAGAGAGTTTTATATTGAATGAGTGTTGAATTTTGTCAGATAACTTTCTGTAACAATTGATAGGATCATGATTTTTTTCTCCTGTAAACAGGGTGGGGCAAAAGGAGTTTTACAGCTGTGCCTGTGAAACACAGTTTATTCTTGTATTATTATTGATTAGTTATTATATTGTTTTGCATACCAACACTATAAACCCACTTTTGCCCCACCCTGTATGCTAGTTTATGTTGATTTTCAAATACTCAGCCGCCCTTGGTCCTGGGATAAATTCTAGTCATATAGAGTTACTGTATATATTCCTGAGCTCCACTTGTTCACATTTTGTTAGGAGTTTGCTCTATGTTCATGAGGGTGCTGCTCTGGAGTTTTCTTTTTTGTGCTGCCATCTAGTTTTGGTGTCAAAAGACTGAATTCATAGAATGAATGGGAAAGCGTCTCTTCTGTTTTTGGAGGAGATTGTGTAGAACTGGTGTTAATTCTTGTTTAAATATTTGGAAGAATTTGCCAATGAAACGTTTCTCCTTGGGATATAAGCTGATTGTTGCTAGTGAGAGGCTGTGTTGCCTGTCTCACCGTAGGTGGTGCAGTAGCTTGTGGAAGGGACTGGGCCATCCGGGTGAGGGGTCAGGTTGGTGGTGTGTGGTGACAGGGCCCTTATTGTCTGCTGTCCTCGGGACCGTAGGGCCAGCCCTGTCTCATTCCTGATTTTGGCCATTTGTCACTCTTGCTAGAAGTTTGTTAATCTCATTGACCTTTTCACTGGTTTTCTCTTGTTTTTCTGTTTCCAATTGCATTTGCTTTCTGCTCTTCATCTTCCTCTTTCTGTTTACTTTGGGTTTGTTTTGCTGTTTGTTGGTGTCCTGAGATGGGAGCTTAGATTACTAACTGGAGTCATGACCACTTTTCTAACATGAACGTTTAGGAACACACATTTTCTCTTTAGTGCTGTGGTATCTGTGTCCCACGGGTTTCTTGCGTATTTTTTAAAATATGTTTTATTGATTTTTTTATAGAGAGGAAGGGAGAGGGATAGTTAGAAACATTGGTGAGAGAGAAACATCGATCAGCTGCTCCCTGCACACTCCCCACTGGGGATGTGCCCGCAACCAAGGTACATGCTCTTGACTGGAATCGAACCTGGGACCCTTGAGTCCGCAGGCTGATGCTCTATCCACTGAGCAACACCGGTCAGGGCTTCTTGCGTATTTTCATGCTCATTCAGTTGCATTTTAAAATGTTCCATGCGGGCTTTCTTTCTCACTCTGGTTACTGAGAAGTATGTTGCTTAGTCTCCAAGGGTTTGGAGCTCTTGTCACCCTTCTTGTCACTGATTTCTGCCTGGTGGTCAGTGTGCACATTCTGTGATTTCAAGTCTTGGAAACCTGGAGAGGTTGGTGGATAGCCCAGGATGCAGCATATCTGAGTCCACACTCCGGGTGCTTGGGAAGACACGCTGCTGCTGGGCAGACAGCTCTGTGAGTGCTGCGGGGCCTGTGCACGAGGCGTTGACTTCCTATCAGCTGCGGGGGAGCAGGTCCTGTTCCCACAGTGAATGTGGGTCTGTCTGGTTCTCCTCCCTGTTCTATGGTTTTTTGTTTCACAGACTTTGCAGCTTTGTGTTTCAGAACATATGCAGCTAGAATGTGTTTCTGGAAAGACGGATCCTTCAGTCCTGTGCTATGTGTCTCCCTGTGTCGACGGTTTTCTTTGCTCTGATGTCTCCCTCATCTTACATGAACATGCCCCACTCTTGCTTTGGTTTTCTGCTGTGTCTTTTTCACATTTTCTCTTTCAAACTAGCTGCATTATTACATTTGTAGGTGAGTTTGCTGTAGACAGCATGTAGTTGGTTTGTGTTTGTAATTCATTCTGTCAGCTCTCTTTTTGGCATAGACTCTTTACACTAAATGTAATTATATGTTATGGCTTCAGACAGCTGTTGTGGTTTCTTGTTTTTTCTGTATTTTTGTTTCTTTGGCTTCTTTTCCCTGCCTTCCTTGGGTTACTTGTATGATTTAAGAATTCCTTTTGCTGTAACGGTAGCATTTTTTAGCGCATTGCTGTATTTTTTTTAACGTTTGCTCTGGATATTACATTATACAATAACTTACTCCAGTACCAAAGTTATCACTATGCCCGTCCGAGTAAAGCATGAGGACTTTACTCCTTCTTTCCTTCCCATACATAGTATATAACTAAAGGCCCAGTGCACAAAATTTGTGCACTGGGGACAGAGGGGTCCCTCAGCCCGGCTTGCGTCCTCTCACAATCCGGGACCCCTCAGGGGATGTCTGCCTGCTGACTTAGACCCGATCCCCCCAGGAATCAAGCCTAAGCTGGCAGTTCAGGGGGATCAGGCCTAAACCAGCAGTCAGACATCCCTTTTGCAATCCAGGATCCCTCGCTCCTTACCGTTCAGCTTCTTACCACTCGGCTCGCTGCTCCTTAGTGCTGCCATGGAGATGGGAGAGGCTCCTGCCACCTTGGCTGCGCTCGCCCCCCGTAAGCCTGGCTTCTGGCTGAGTGGTGCTCCTCCTGTGGGAGCGCACTGACCACAAGGGGGAAGCTCCTGTGTGAGCATCTGCCTCCTGGTGGTCAGTGTACATCATAGTGACTGGTCATTCTGGTCATTCTGCTGTAATGGTCGCTTAGGCTTTTATTATATAGATTGTCATAAATATTTCCTGTGCATATATTTAGAACCACACCAATATGTGTTATAACTTTTGCTTCACCCTAGAAATTTAGAAAACTTAAGAGAAGAAAGTATATTGTATTTGCTCATATTTTTACTCCTTCTATTGTTCTTGCTTTCTTCCTGATACTCCAGTATTTCTTCTTTCATAATTTATATTCTGTTTAGAGGACCTTCCTTGGTCATTCTTTTAGTGTAGGCCTGCAGGTGACAGATTCTCTTAGTTTTCCTTCATCTGATAATGTCTTGATTTTCCCTTCATTCCTGAAGGATATTTTTACTGGGTATAGAATTCTGGGTTGACAGTTCTTTTTTTTTCAGCACTTGAAAAAACGTGTGCCTCTTCCTTGTGACCTCCATGGTTTCTGATGAGAAATCTACTGTCATTCGAATTGTTTTCTTCCTATAGGTAAGATGTTTCTCTCTCGCTGCTTTCAAGATTTGTTTCTTTGTCTTTATATTTCAGAAGTTTGATTATGATGTATGTTGGCATGAGTTACTTTAGGCTTATTCTGTTTGGGGTTTGCTCAGATTCTTGAATTTGTAGGTTTATGTCTTTTTGCCAAATTTGGAGTATTTCATCCATTATGTCTTTGAATACGTCTTCAGCTCTGCCCTCTTTCTCTTTTCTTTTCAGGACTCTGTTGACATGAATGGTAGATCTTTTGTTATAGTCACAAAGGTCTCTGAGACTCTGTTAACTTTTTTCAGTCTATTTTTCTCTGTTGTTCAGATTGGGTAATTTCTTTTGTTCTGTCTCCCAGTTCACTGATTCTCTCCTCTGTATGCTCCATTTTGCTGTTAAGCCCACCTATTGAATTTTAATTTCAGTTATTATATTTTTTCAGTTATAAAATGTATATGTTCTTATTTATATCTTCTAATTCTTTGCTAAGGTTTTCTGTTTCTTTCAGATATTTTTTTTCAAATGTGTTCTTAATAGTCTGTTGAAGCAGATTCATGAACTTTGCATTATTGTCAGATAATTCTAACTTCTGTATCATTTGGTGTTTGTTGAATGTCTTTTCTCATTGAAATGGATATTTCCCTGATTCTTGGAATGACAAGTGATTTTTTTATTGAGACCTAGACATGTTGATACTATGTTATTAGCCTGCGAGTCCTAGTTAAGTCTTTGTCTTAGCTGGTCTACTGTGACACTGCTTTGTGGGGTGAAGCAGGGAAGTGCTTGTATGTCACCTCCCTGGAAACTGACATCTGGAGTTAGCTTTTACCTATGGCATTAGGCCAGGGCTAAGACCCCCCCCCCCCCATGATGTCCATCTGTTCCATTACCATTTGTAGAAAGACCCTCCTTTTCTTATTGAGTTACTTGGGCACTTTTGTTAAAAATCAGTTGGTGGGTGTTATTTCACTTCAGGAAAAATTCCTGGGATTATGCACTTAAATGTTCTAGTACCTAATTTTATTTTCATTTTTCAGGCATTCCAGTTATATAAATCTTGGATTACTTTGCCTGTTTTTTATTTGACTTTCTGATCCTTTTGAAAACTCATTCCGTCCTGACCAGGTAGCTCAGGTATGCCCAGGCTGCAGGGTTCCTTTTGTTCCACACCCTCACCAGCACTGTTGTCTGTTGGTTTATTGGTGGCAGCCATTCTGACAGGTGTGAGGTGATACCTCATTGTGGCTTTCATGTGCCTCTCTGATGGTGAGTGATGTTGAACATTCCTTGTCATATTTCTATTGGCCATCTGTATCTCCTCCTCGGAGAAGTGTCTTTTCAGGTCCTTTGCCCATTTTTTAATTGAATTGTTTGTCTTCCTTGTGTTGATTTGTATGAGTTCTTTCTGTTTTGGAAGTTAACCAGATTGTAAGATTTTAATTTAAGTTCTTGATGTTGTGTTTGTGTCTCTTTAGTCATAACCTGAACGTTTTTGTCTTTTTGCTTTTTTAGAAAAGTGCTAGGTTTCCAGTCCTAGTGAGCAGGAAGTGCAGGAGCTTTGCCCTAGGCCCTGCCAGGCTCCACATGTGGGCAGCTCCTTCACCCTCAGCACCCACAGATGGTGCGCTGGTCAGAGTCAGTGTGCCCACACAGCCAGGCCACAGCCACCGGAGCCCATGGCTCACGTGAGGCTGCTCCTGGCTGTCGGTGCTGTCGGTTTGAACCAGTGTGTAATGATGTGTATCTACCGTTATAACTGGACAGAGTAGGTTCACTGCCCTAAAATCCCTTCCTTTGTCTTTCTACTTCGTGAATTTTGTTTTTTTAATTACTTTTTTAAAAATTATATTTCTAATTATTTGCTCCTATTGTATAGAAATATAAGCAGGTTTTTTATCCAGCCACAGAGTTGACAATATCTCGTTACTCTAAGTAATTTCCCTGTAGATTATTTTGTTTTCTATGTAGATACAGTTAGTTATACCGCCTCTGAATATAATTTTTGACTCATGAACTTTAAGTTTGTTTTTCAGTTTCCAGTTGTAAAATTTGAACCCTGATTAATCTTCTTTGTCTCTGATAACTGCCTCATCTCTAACTAATTGCACTGACAAGAGAGCGTGGCCTGTGAGATGGCGAGGGCACGTTGGCCCAGGACACGCCTCCCACGAAAGTGACGAGGTTATTCTCTGTGCCCAGTTGACTCTGGGGTCCCAAAGCATTTTGTTTGCATGTCCACGCCTGCTGTCTGCCTTCTTTCCCTTTGAGGTCCAGACCCCTGCCTCCTAGTCCAGGGTGGTGAGGAAGCCTCAGCTGCCGTGTGTCCCCTGGAATCTGTGGTCTTAGGGACCCTGTGCGCACTGCCCACTGAGTGCCAATGAGTCAGGGCGCTTCTCCAGGTCCAATGACAAAGACTGACTCCAGGGGCCACACAGAGTGTCCTGAAGAAGCACAGAGCTGAGCGCCTCAGGCCATCAGGCACGCGGACCTGCTTTCCCCGTACAGGCACCGGAAGTTCTGTAGTTCAAGTTCTAGTCCTTGGTCTGGTTAGCGTGAAGCACTCTGTCCCTGGGACTCACCCTTTGGGGTCTCAGGGGTTTTGTTAGCCTGGCTGTGCTGACTCCACGCTGTTCTTCACACGGTGCATGTGCAGTCAGCTTGCTCCTTTTCTGCTGTTCATCTGTCTCACGTTAACTTGGTTAGTGGTCGAGCCAGAGAGACTGAGAAGACTGGATGGAACCTGATTTCCTGCCTCCACAGTGGTTTTCTCTCTGAGACATACTTACAGCTGCTTATGGCTCAGCATATGGTCAGCGTTTGTAGATGTTCCATGAGTTTTAAAGGACTGTGTTTTCTATAATCTTGGGAACACAGGCCTTTTATATTTGTCTTCTAAACCGTTTCTTAGTTGCACTGCTAACTGTTCCCTGCACTCACTAGTGTTCTGCCTGACTGACTTGATAAGTGAGCGAGGTGCATTTGAAACCTTTCTCGGTGGGCCGGCCGCTCTTCCTTTATCCGCACATTTCCTGGTTGATCGCAGTTGTTGTGAGCAGTTTGAAACATGCAGATCAGAACAGAAAACCTGTAACCGATGACAAAATGCTGTGTTTTTCTACCATAGTCCAGGCATTTCTAATCTCTTTGGGCTTTTTCTTTTACTTCCGCTTCAAAAACTTATTAAAAACACACAGGTTTGCCTCCTGTATTTTGAGCTTCTTTACTTGTGTGTAAAATTGTGTGTCTCCAGAAGCAGGCCTGTTGTCCTGTGTGGAGCCGCTCTCGAGCTCTCGGTGCTGGTGTTTCTGCTGTGCATATACCCGAGCGTCACTCTCTAAGTGAACACTTGCTAAGTGGCACATGTTCCGCCTTTCAACTTGCAGCCTTTTCATGGCCGTGCTTGTCAGACTTATCTCTAGTGAAGTCCTAGGAACTGTGCCATTGGAACCCATCACGGGGCAGGTCATGGCCATGTCCATCCACTTATGCACCCTCATGTGCTGATTAATTTTCTTGGATTTGCTTCATCTGGCGTAGATTTGACACTTGTCCCATTTTTCGTCCTCTCCTTCAGTCTTGAGATTGAATAACTGCTTGTTTATTTGTTTGGTCACCACATTGTTCCTCTCCTATCGTTTAGAAACGATGAATTCTGTCCAGTTTTTAGTGGTTGCCCTCCGATCCTGCCCTGTGTGGCGGCTGTGGGGTGTGTGGCTCCCCGCTTCCCCCCCTGCTGCCCCGCCTGCAGCCCTGCTGCCAGTCTCTCTCCCCTTTCACTGCTCCGCGCCTCACCTCACGCATCGCTGAGGAAGAGCCTCCTGTAGGAGGAGCGGGGCTAAGTGCCAGTGATTCAAGATCTCTGCCACTTTGTAGCCAGAACCTAACAGACAGGACAGAGCCAAGAACAAGCCTAATGAAACAGCAACGCATGCACCTCTGTGGGCTCCTGCAGGCCACGAGAGACCTCCCTTCCTCCCTCTCTCCCCCGCTTCCCCTCTCCCCCCCAATACCCCTCCCCCTCTCCACTTCCCCCCAGGATGAGCAGGGCCTTGCTCCCTCTGCTCCTCCCTCTGGTCTTGCGGAGGTCCCCACACCTCTCCTCCTCCTCCTCCTCCAGCGCTGCCCTGGACAGGGACAGTTGGCAAACAGTCTCAGGAAAGGCTGGGGTGAGCCCTGTGGCTCCCTCCTGAGGGGTGGCGCTTGCTTGCAGTTCTGTCGTGTTGACGGGTTCAGCCCCCAGAAACCTTGCTGTGTGTTTGCTCCACTTGGTAGCAGTTTACAGGGAGGCTGGGCCATTCTAAGCGTCTGGGCCCCAGGCCAGTGACTTGCTGGGTCAGTTGTGTGGAACTTTATTACTTGTTTTTTTAAGGTAGATTTTTACAATTTCTTCCCATATTTACACTTAGTTATTTTGTGGTCCTCATCTCAGAAACCTCAGAACCCGCTGTGGTGGGAATCTGGTTCTGCTGCTGCTCTGGGGCGCTTTGCTGCTCTGTGTTGGGGAGGTTTCACTTTGAGTTCCCATACGATTGACTGAGCGCCTTTACTCAGGGGGCTGGGGCTGCCAGAGCCCCGGACACGGATCCACAGCTCCCGCAGGCCTGCAAGGGCGGCCCTGGCCCTTCTGAGAGCAGAGTCCGTTCTTCTGCACGGGGTGTGCGAGGGCCTCACTCGGGTGGGGAGAGGGAGGGGTGAGGCATCCGGTCTGGGCTCCCCACAGCCTCGCGGAAGGGCAGCTCGACAGGAAGCCTCATCCAGTGCAGACTACCCTGCGCTGCTCGCTTTCAATTTCCTGCTCATGATTTGTGAGTTCTGTCCAGTCCCTTCTCCTTTGTTGGTAAATTGCGTCCAGCCATGGGCGTCGCCAAACTGGGGAAAGCGTTACCCACGGGAATGGGATATCGTTAGGGTCAGTACTAACTGCTGTGCACACAGCACTGCATGGGCAATGGGATCTGCGTGGCTGTTTAACTCTGAGAAGCCTGATGTGTGGGAACCACCCCGAGGAGGTGGTACGACTCAGGATGGTCTGGGAGGGGCCTGAGAGAGAGCCCCAGGCAGTGCCACGACCAGCAGGTTCAGGAGTGGTCTGTGGTCCAGGACCGCCGAGGCCCCAATGCCGAATCGGCCTGGCTGTCCTCATGCCCAGGGCTGCCCAGGGCTGCAGGGAGCTGGGCTCTCAGCTACACGCCTTTCCCAGGCGATGGAGCCAGGACAGCACCTGACCCCGGTGAGACCTGTGTGATGTGGGCTGCGTGCCACACCCCTAACCTGGCGGCCCCTTCCTTGCAGGTGGCAACGTGGACCTGGAAAGCCAGGTGGAGGGGAAGGAGGTGGAGGCCGATGGCGTGATGCGGAGCGGCCCCCGGCCCATCGTCCCCTACAGCTCCATGTTCTGCCTCAGCCCCACCAACCTGTGAGCCCCGCCCGCCCACCTGTGCCATGCTGCTCGCCCACGGCCCGTGACCCACATGCACATGACCGCTAGGTGCTAGGTGTGCCCAGTGGGAGATGTGACAGCCCGGTGCTCCTTCTGGTCACCTGGGTCAGCCTCACTGTACCTGCCCTCTGGGCCTCAACCCCGCCAGCTCAGAGTCCAGCTTCCTGCGGGAAAGACCAAGCAGGCGGCAGGATGGGGCCCCGGCTGAGCCCCACTTTGCCCCCAGGCTCCGCCGCTTCTGCCACTCCATCGTGACCATGCGCTACTTCGAGATGGTCATCCTCGTGGTCATCGCGCTGAGCAGCATTGCCCTGGCCGCCGAGGACCCTGTGCGCGCAGACTCGCCCCGAAACAACGTGAGCGCTGCGGGGGTACAGGAGGCCAAGCCCAGCTCCGTACTCGCCAGGAGCAGCAGGAAGAGGGCAGATGGGCCCTGGCTTACGGGTTGTCTGCCCCGAGGTCGGGGGCGGGGGGGGGGGGCTGGAGCCCGGGACGCCCAGCTGTGCGGCTCGCCTCCTGAGGGCACTCCTCTGGTTGCAGGTCCTGAAGTACATGGACTACATCTTCACGGGTGTCTTCACCTTCGAGATGGTGATAAAGGTGAGGGACTCACCTCCCCTCGGGGACTCTCATGTGCCCCACAAACACACACGTGGGGACTCGGGGTGTCGCTCACTACAGACTCACCGCAGCATCAGTCAGCGGGGAGAGTGCTCCGCACTCCTAACCAGGGTCCCCGTTTTCCGGACGTCGGGCAGGAGGACGTGACCTGGGCCCCCTCCCCGTACCCCTCGGCTCTGGGTCTGCCTCGCCCTTTCCCTGAAGTAACCGCCCTGAACTGTACTTCTCCCTGAAGATGATTGACCTGGGGCTGCTGCTGCACCCAGGGGCCTACTTCCGGGACCTGTGGAACATTCTGGACTTCATTGTGGTCAGTGGGGCCCTGGTGGCGTTTGCCTTCTCGTAAGTACCCACATGTGCAGCCCCTAGATGCATGGTGGGGTGTAGGGGACCGCTGGCCTCCAGGCTGTAGCTCCATCCTCCTGCTCAGCGTGGGCTGCGGGGAACACGTCTCGCCAGTGCGTCCCCAACCAGCCCTGGTTCTAAAGTTGGGGGCAGTAGCCCCCCTGCCCTCAGCGGCTCCCATGGAGGGAGCTGGGGTGCTGGTGGGCGCCGTCCTGGGGTCCAGGCCATTTTCTCTGGTTCCCCAGCAAGTGATGCTCAGCCTGCATGGTTGGGGCTGGGGCTGGGGCAGGTGTGGGGCTGGCGGAGCCAGGTATCCCAGGGCGAGTGGTGGCAGAAGATGTGGAGACAGGACGACGTGCAGGCGTTGAGGGAGGGTCCTCCTCTCGCCGGCCAGGCCTCTTCACTGACTTTCTTCTCTTTGTCTCCTTGTTGCTGGACCCCTGTTGTAGGAGCTTTATGGGGTAATGCCTCCCCCTGTCCCCTCACACCGCCCACATCTCAGCCGCCCTCGGGCCGCTCCATACACTCACCTCGCTCACTCCGCGTCATATGTTCACCTCTCATCAGCTCCACCTCCACTCTGGGCTGCATGCTGCCGGAGCCCTGTCCCCAGGCGGTGCCCACCTGGCCTGGGCAGAGCCCTGGGGGCTGGGTGGCGATGGTTCCCCCTGGGTTCAGGAGCAGGTGTCCTGTGTGAGTGTAGGAGGCTGGGAGCGAGATCCTGAGGGCAGCTCCGTAGGTGCTGCCTGTGACCAGGTGGGGCCCCGATGCCTTGGCTGTTTTTGGTGGCTCGGCCTCCTCCTTGCCCTGCACGCCAGCCCCCCAACTCCCGCCACTCCCTCCTGGGGCCTTACCTGCCCTCTATGGAGGAGGGCACAGCTCGGCCAGGGTTGGGGGAACTTGGAGTGAGAGGGAGGGGCAGGGAGACCCAGCCAGGTGACCCAGAGGGAGAGCAGGATAGGGCTGGCGGAGAGAAGGCAGCTTTTGCCTCAGAGCCCAGGACTGAGAGAGCGTCTGTTTCCTAGGAAATAAGGGCAGGGTCCTCACCTGCCCTCTCAGGTGCCCACAGGCCCCCCACAGGCTATCTCAGAGGGAGCTGTGAGACAGGTTTGGGGAGGTCAGGGAGTGGATAAGGGGAGTAGCTGGCAGCATGCGGAGGCTGGGACAGCCTGGGTTCAGGGGTGTTGATCTGCTTCTGAAGGCAGGCCCCAGAGGGTCCTGGGAAAGGGACTGGGAGGCTCTAGCTTGCCTGGAGCCTAAGGAGACTGGGGGCCCCACTCCCCCGACGTGCCGTTTCCCTGAATGTGGGGAGAAGTAGCCCCTGAGCAGGATGGTTAGGGGCTTAGGCCCTGAGCCTCAGCCACTGCCCCACACGGCCCCAGTGGGTGTGGCCTTGACCCTGAGCATGGCCTCCCAAGGCCCCTGCCTGGCTTCAGGGTGGCAGGAGGGTGGCCCCAAAGAATGATAGCTCCTGGGCCTCTGCTGGCCTAAGGGAGCCCCAGGTTCCCTCTGAGAGGCCTGCCCTGGTCTCAAAGGTTCTGGGCTCTGGGCCTACTCTTTACCTGCCTCCTCCTACTTCCTGACTACTTTCTCCATCATCTGTGTCGTTATCTTCACTCTGTCTCCTGCGGCTCTTCTGCCTCCCCTCTGCCTCCCTTTCCCTCCTTCCCTTCTCCCCCCTTTCTTTTTTTTAAATGTATTTTTATTAATTTCAGAGAGGAAGGGAGAGGGAGAGAAACATCAATGAGGAGAGAGAATCATGGATCAGCTGCCTCCTACACACCTCACACTGGGGATCAAGCCTGCAACTCAGGCATGTGCCCTGACCGGGAATCGAATCAGTCAATGCTGGCCAGGCCTGAGCCATGCTGGCCAGGCCTCCCTCTTTCTTTCTCTCTTCCTTGGTTTATCTCTTTTTCTATCCTCCTTCCCTCACTTCCTCCAGGCTCCTCCTCTCCCTTTCTGTCAGTCGTCTGCCACTTGCCATGTGGAGGCGTGTTCGATGGGGACAGAGGACAGGCAGGGAGATCCAAGCTGTGCTGGGACCTCCTCTCAGAGAGGAAGCAGCCTCGGGAGCTGGGGTGGCACTGTGCCTGCTGGCCCTGCGCTGCCCTCTCCTCTCGCTCCCAAGGTGCCTTGCAGGGGGCAGGGGCAGCTGGTGTGGGCCGGGTATGCAGGTCATGGAAGTGCTGGGAGAGCAGGTGCTCCCTGGCCCCCAGGTGCCGCTGACTCGGCCCTTGTCCACTCGAGGGGAGGCCTCCATGGTGCCCACCAGCGCGGTGCCCCCGAGCTCTCACACCTCTGCCCTGGGGCCCAAGACAGATACAGGGGTGGCCCGGGCCCAGAGGGCTTTGTGGGGCGGCGCTGGGTGTCGCCTGCCGCCTGCATGTGCGCTTCTCCTTCCAGAGGTTCCAAAGGGAAGGACATCAACACTATCAAGTCCCTGCGGGTCCTGCGCGTCCTGCGGCCCCTCAAGACCATCAAGCGGCTGCCTAAGCTCAAGGTGAGCAGAAGGGCGAGGAGCATGTGGCCGGCCGCCTGCACACGTGAACATGCATGTGGGCTGTGTGTTTATACATGTGTGCACAAGGTGCATGCACATGCACGTATGTATGTGCACGCTGGCCACGTCCACTGGTAGCTTCTGTGTGAGGTGGGGGTGAGCAGAGCTGAGGGGAGCCCATGTGAGGTTTGCTCAGACTACACCTTGTGGGGAGACGGGCCCTCTGCACTCTGACGCCCAGGAGAGCCATTCCCGGCAGTGCCATGGCACCCGTCCTTGCTGCAGGCAGGGGAGGCAGGAGGTGGAGGGTGCGGGGTGGGGCTGAGGTGCTGGGTGAAGGAGGGTGTGCTGTGTTTACAGTCCTCTCACCCCCAAACCTGTGCAGCTTGGGGGTGAGAGCCTTGGGTACACAGGCCGCAGGGATTGTGGGGGGGCAGCTTGCCAAGAGCCTGTGGGAAGAGCCGGCTGGGAGGTGATGGAGGCAGCCGGAGGGCCTGTGTCAGGAGGCGCCCGGGGACACTGCAGGTGGGCACGGCTGCTGGGTCCAAGTCCCGCGCCAGGTGGTGTCTCGGGAGACGCTGTGGACCGGTCACTGCGCACTAGGGCAGGCCAAGGCATCAGCCCAGCTCTGAGAGGTAGGGCTGGGGCCAGGCCAGGGGGCAGGGAGTGCTGAGCTACCAGGTGTGGGAACAGGACAGTCCCTGAGCCAGGGAGCATGCCCACGTGCCCGGGCCAGGCCATCACAATGCTCTGCCTGCGTGACCTGCCGACACCAGGAAGCCGGGTCCCTCCCTTGCCACTGGGCCAGCCTTGATGCCCCTCAGGGCTCGGGGCGGCCCTGCTCTGAGGCACCTGCCTCGTGACCTCTCCTGGCCCCGCCCACTTGACACGTCCAAGATGACCCCTCCCTCCGGAGGCCGCCGGCGGCAGGCAGCTGGCCGAGGTCCCCGCCCCCTAGGCTGGGTGCTGAGCCTGCACCCCTGCCCCCCAGGCTGTGTTCGACTGCGTGGTGAACTCGCTGAAGAACGTGCTCAACATCCTCATTGTCTACATGCTCTTCATGTTCATCTTCGCGGTCATCGCCGTGCAGCTGTTCAAGGGCAAGTTCTTCTACTGCACGGACGAGTCCAAGGAGCTGGAGCGGGACTGCAGGTGACCGAGGGGGCAGGGCCAGCGCAGGGGCAGCTTCGAGGGCTCGGGAGAGGCCGTGAGGATACACCTCGGGTGGGGTGTGCACCTGTCCCAGGGCCCCAGGTTTGGGACCAGCACATGGGGCACCAGGCTCTTCCTCCCCAGACATGGAGGGAGCTCCCCGCACAGGTATGGCTGGAGGTTCTGCAAACCCCAAGACCAGGCCAGGCCCCAGGTAAGCCGGGCTGCCGGAGGCTGCAGCCACTGCCACTGTCCTGGGCGGGCCCACAGTGGGGCACATGGGAGGTGCCCTCAGATGTAGGGGAAGGGGGGGGGGTCGCTCCTGTGTGGGCACTGAGCAGGGCTGCGCCAGCTCCCTCCTCACACAGCCATGTCCCGCTTGTCTGTGTGACTCCACCCTTCCTCACCTGATGTGGCACGGGGCATGTGGTGGGCTCCAGCGTGTGGCCTGATGGGTGGCGCTGGGATGCCTGCTCCGGCCATGGCTCTGAGCACCTCGGCCACGAACAGAGGGAGTGTGCACCCCACTGTGGGCTGTGTGTGTGTGCTTGCACAGGTGCTGTATAAACTCGCCCTCCCCCCAGTGATGTGGCCCAGAGCCCACCCGCCATGCTGGCAGCCTGCTCACTGGGGCCTTCCTGGCCCGGGTGCATGTGCTTCTCTGTGGGTTAATTGGCATGAACCTCCTGGGGACATGCCTGTGCCAGCCTGTGCCCATTTCCCTGTAGGGTTGTCCATCTTTTTCTGGTTGATTTGTAGGCGCTCTTTAAACCCTGGGTGGATTCCTCTGCCAGCTCTGGCTCTTGGCATGTCGAGTGTGCAGGTGGCATGTGCCACACTGGCTGTGTCGTCTAGCTTGCATTCCTGGCATTCAGTGCTCAGTGGCCAGGTCAGGGCGGCCTGGGCTCCCCTCTAGAAGCTGTGTCTGCCTCTCCCGTGGCCGCGGCCTGTCTGCGCTGATGCTGTTGCTGGGGAAGGGGCGAGGGAGGGGTTTTCCATCCGAGCAGTGCGTTCACTGGAGAAGGCAGCCGCTCCCTGTGTGAGGGAGTCTGTTCCATAGAACAGCTGTCGGGGTGGACATCATGCGTAGCGCTCACCTTTCTCTGGCCACTCTGCCCTGAAAGTTGAGCTGGAGACAGGGTGACCCACAGGTACTGAGGGCCTCCTCACTGTGCACGAGTCCTCGGGTCAGTGTGCGCGACAGGGCCACCCTCACTCGGCCACTTGAGAGCGCTTCCTCAGCTAAAACCCGCAGGGCCCTGGCTGCTTGGGTGCTGCCTGCCTCCCCCCGAGCCCTAGCACTGACCTGTGTTCTGTGTCTGTAGGTGTCTGCTCTGGACACTTGAGGTCATGAAGGCTCATAGTGTGTGGTCTCCTGTGTTCCTGAGGCCGTCCCTGCTGTGCGGGTCCACGGCCCCTGCTGGCTGGGCCACGTTGACCTCTTTACTCGCCTGGGGTGTCCGGTCACTGTGATCTGCTGGGACCTGTGAGAGGGGATTGTAGACAGATGTTCCCACGTCCCCTGAGCAGGCTCCGGCGAGGGGAGTGGAAGCGGGCCACGCAGTGGCTCCGGAATAGGGCAGGAAGTGCCAGGCGGTTTTCCACTGCGGCCGAGAGCCCATGTCCCTGCTGGGTGGAGGGCCCTGGGGTCTCCAGGTCCCAGCAATGTGCTGTTTTCCTTTCTAAAGGAAGCAGCCAGCCAGTGGCTGCAGGGCGATGTCTGGTCTGACTCACATCTCCCTGGGGATGGGTGATGGCGAGCACCTCCCCACGTGCTTGTTGCCTCTGTGTCTCCCTTCCTCAGACCCTTCGCCCTTTTCCCCTGAGGGACTTGTCATTGTCGTGATGGGTGGCCGTGGGTGGTGCGGCTCAGCCGGGGTGCTGTCCCATGCACCAGGAGGCGCCTGCTCCATGCTTCTCTCCCCACTTCCTCCCTCTCTAAACCACAGGAAAATAAAATTAACAAAACACACACACGATCGTAGTGGTTCTTTACATGTTGTAGACACAACTCTCCTCAGAGTAACAGTTTCCAAAGGTTCGTCCCATTCTGTGAGCTGATAATCTCTTGAGGCACAAAAGCTTTACGTTTTGGTAAAGTCCTGTGCACCTGGGTTCTGTTGTTGCTGCTCGCGATGTTGGTGCCGTGTCCCAGGGTCATTTGCCTCAGAGGTC
>PVJC01000882.1:0-106680 GCA_004026665.1 Murina feae | reverse complement strand
GAGCTGAGCTGAGGGGCGCAGCTTCACTTTCCCTCCTGCCGCAATGGAAAGGGCTGTTTACTCAGGTCCGTGAGTGGCGGCCGCCATGTTGGCTGGGCTAATTTGCATACAGCTGCTCTGATTGGCTGGTGGGCGTGGCTTACCCTGTCTCGGAGAAACGGTTAATTTTAATATTTCGCTTTTATTAGTTTAGATGTTTCCCTATACCTTGTGCTACATCTGGTACAAAGCTATACTGAATACTATAGCTCAGGCATTGAGAAAAATTAACCTGGTTGAATAGGTTGAGGGGGCTCAGGTTCACTGCTACTTGTCCATGGTCTCACAGACATGTGTGGCAAAACTAAGGGTAGGCCCCAGATCACAGCCTCACAGTTCAGCGTTCTTACCTTCAGTAACTGACAGATGAGGAACTACTACCCTACTTACTCCCCCCTTCTGTGTCTATTTGGGAGTAATCAGTCTAGCGGTATAAAGACAAAAGCAAAATTTAAAACAAGAAGAGATGGTGTAAAAAGAAAGAAAACCAATTTAAATAGACATTTCTCCAAAGAAGAAAAACAAAAAGCCAATAAGCATGTGAAGACATGTTCAACATCATTAGTCATCAAAAAAATGCAAATCAAAACAAACAATGCAATATCACTTCACATTTAGTAGGATGGCTATAATCAGAAAGACTGACAAAAAGGTTATTGTTTTTAAAGAAAGACAGGCAATAACAAGTGTTGATAAGGATTTCTAGAAATTGAAGCTTTTATACATTGTTCATGGGAATGTAAAATAGTACTGCCACTTTGGAAAGCAATGTGGTCATTCCTTAAACAGTGACCATAAAGTTACCGTGTGACCTGAGAAACTCCACTCGTAGGATATATACAAAATAAAAGCATGTGACTGTGCAATATTTGTACATCAATGTTCGCAGCAGCATTATTTATAATATCCAAATAATGGAAATAACCCAAATGGCCATCAACTGACGAATGAATAAACACAAATGTGGTATATCCATGCAATATTATATTATTTGGCAATACTGATACATGCTACAATATGAATGAACCTTGAAAACATTATTATTTAGTGAAAGAATCCAGACGAAAAAGGCCACATATTGTATGATTTCATTTATATTAAATGGATCATTATAATAAAAGTAGATTGGTGGTTGCTAGGGCCTAGGAGTACAGAATGGGGAGTAACTGCTCATGGATATGGAGTTGCTTTGGGGGTGATTTTATGTTATGGAAGTAAATAGTGGTGGTGCTTGCATAACTTTGTGACTATAATAACTATGACTGAACTATACACTTTAAAAGCATGAATCTTATGCTTTGTTAATTTGCAGCAATAAAAATACCAAAAAAAGGGGGGGGGGATAAAAGAAAGGAAACTATATAAACTGGTCAAACTTAGGCAAAGTGAATGTCTTTATAATACAATTTTTTGATGGTGCTAATTAGAACCTAGCAAAAAATGAAATGGAATATTTGCATCTATTGTGTCTCATGAAAGAGACAGAAGGAAATTAGTGTTTATTTAGAGCCTAGGGGTACCAAGTCCCACAATAGTGTTTTCTGTCTTCTCATTAATCTTTTGAGGAATCTATTAATCACTTTACAAATGAGGAGACCATGTCTCAGAGAGGCTGAGTAATTTTCCCAAGATTACACAGTAATTGTAGTACAGACCTATGTCCTAATTCTTTCCACTCTAGCACAGCACCTCCTTAGATAGATTTCAAATTGCATAAGATTCAATTTTTTGCAAGTTCCTCCAGAACTTGTGAAGTAAACTAGAACAAACTTATCTTCAAAAGCCTATGCAAATATTGGACAAAACACTCCCTTATTTGTATCACCTGCCTCGCTGACCACCTCCTTTTTGACTGACAGCCAAAGTTTGGGAGAGCAGTTTATCACAGAGCCCCCTCCCCTATGCCTGGTGGACACTGTATCCCAACAGGATGTCTATCTAGTTCATCAGCATAGTTCCCAAGCACTCAACTGTACTTTGAATTTAATAGAAGATCAATGCATGACTATGGTGATTGAATGAAGGTAGATAACTGATGTCAATAAAGAGAGGCCACTAGGCAGGAGATGCCAAAAGTCAAACAAGAAGTACAAAGCCCATATCTAGGAAGAGGACTGTATTACTTTTCTAATGCTGCCATGTCAAATTACCACAAATATACTGGTTTAAAACAACACAAATTTTATAGCTTACATATCTGTAAATCAAAAGTCTACCTGGATCTCACTGTTTAAAATCATGGTATCGGCAAGTCTGAATTGCTTTCGAGATCTAGAGGCTCTAGAGTGAAATCCATTTCCTTGCCTTTCCCGGCTTCTAAAGGCCTCCTATACTCCTTGGCACTTGGCCCCTTTCTGGCCCTTCTTCTTTTAAAAAAAAAAAAAAATATATATATATATATATATATATATATATATATATATATATATATATATATATATTTAGTGATTTCAAAGAGGAAGGGAGAGAGAGAGAGAAATAGAAACACCAATGATAGAGAATCATTGACTGGCTGCCTCCTGCATACTCCCTACTGGGAATCAAGCCCACCACCCAGGCATGTGCCCTTGACCAGAATTAAACCTGGGACCTTTGTGTCTGTTCTTGTACCAGTACCAGGCAGTTTTGATAACAGTGGTTCTGTAATACATCTTGATATCTGGTAAGATCAATGAAATAGAATAAAGAACCCAGAAATCGACCCAAACCACTATGCTCAATTAATATTTGACAAAAGAGGTAAGAACATATAATGGAGTCAAGACAGTCTCTTCAATAAACAGTGCTGGGAAATTTGGTCAAACACATTCAAAAATATGAATCTAGACCACCAATTTACACCATACACAAAAATAAACTTAAAATGGATAAAGGACTTAAACATAAGATGGGAAACCATAAAAATGTTAGAGGAATCCACCGTCAGCAAAATCTCATATGCTGAAGCAATTTCTTCACCAAACTACTCCTAGGGCAATGGAAACTGAAGGGAAAATAAACAAATGGGACTATATAAAAATAAAAAGCTTCTGCACAGCAAAAGAAACCATCAACAAACAACAAGAAAACCCACTGCATGGGAGAACATATTTGCCACTGATATCTCTGATAAGGGTTTAATCGCCAACATTTACAGGGAACTCATACAACTTAACAAAAGGAAGACAAACAACCCAATAAAGAAATGGGCAAAGGACCTCAGTAGATACTTTTCAAAATAAGATATAAGGAAGGCCAAGAGACATATGAAAACATGCTCAAAGTCACTAATCATCCGAGAGATGCAAATCAAAATGACAATGAGGTACCATCTCACACCTGTCAGAATGGCTATCATCATCAACAAATCAACAAATGACAAGTGCTGGTGATGATGCCGAGAAAAAAGAACCCTTGTGCACTGCTGGTGGGAATGCAGACTGGTGTAGCCACTGTGGAGAACAGTAAGAAGTTTCCTCAAAAAACTAAAAATGGATCTCCCATTTGACCCAGTGATCCTGCTTCTAGAAATATATCCCAAGAAATTAGAAACACCAATCAGAAAGGATATATGCACCCCTATGTTCATAGCAGCACAATTCACCATAGCTAAGATTGGAATCAGCCTCCTAAGTGCCCATCAGCAGATGAATGGATTAAAAAACTTTGGCACATCTACACAATGGAATACTATGCTGCTATAAAAAGGAAGGAACTTCTATCATTTGCAACAGCATGGATGGACCTGGAGAGCATTATGCTAAATGAAATGTCAGTCAGAGAAATATAAATATCACATGATCTCACTCATTTGTGGATTATGATGAATAACATAAACTGATGAACAAAAATAAATCAAGACAGAGAAGCATCAATCAGATGCTCAAACCTCAGAGGGAAGGCAGGGGAGGGCAGGGCTAAAGGGGAGAGATCAACCAAAGAACTTGTATGCATGCATATAAGCATAACCAATGTATACAGACACTGGGGGATGAGGGCATGAATGGGGGGATGGGAGACAATGGGGGGATAAGGACGCATTTGTAATATCTTAATCAATAAAGGAAAAAATTAAAATTAAAAAACCTGGAACCTTTCAGTCTGCAGGCCGATGCTTTATCCACTAAGCCAAACAGGTTAGGGCTCTGACCCTTCTTCTTTTATCACATCTCTTTCTCTGAAAAGAGCTAGGAAAGGCTCTGCTTTTAAGAACTCATGATTAGATGAGGCCCATCCCGATATCCAGGACAACTCCAATCTCCATTTAACATAATCACATCTGCAAAGCCCCTGGTGCCACACAAGGTAACATATTCTCGGGATCTGGGAACTACAACATGGGCATCTTTGGGAGGCCGTGATTCTGCCTACCTGGTAGCCAGCTGGTAAGAATGAGGGAGAGTCAAAGTATCAAGAAACAGAGTATGGTGCTGGATAGAAGAATGGCTCCTGAAGAACAAGTTTAATGGACTAAATGAAATGTGATTAGGGCTGAACTATGCTAGTGATAAGGAATAGTGTCTTGCAGACAGCTGTGCCCATGATGCACTGATATTAACCCTTTACATGTACAAAGTAGAGGTTCAGTAAATACAGGCTGAATGAATAAATGGGTGAATGAAATGTTAACTGAATAAACAAGAGTTGACAACAGTCTCAATACAGACGGCAAAGAGAGAGCAGGACAAAAAAAAAATTGACAGTCAATGAAGCAACTAGGAGAGGTATGAGGCTAGACATTGAGGAAAACATGGAGAAAGGATTACATAAAATGTCTTCCTTATTATGCTCTGAAAATTTCATTGTTTTTTAGAATTTAATTGCTTTTACAAAACTGGAGTGAATATACTGGCAAACAGATGTAAGCTAAAGAAATGTATGAAATGATATTAATCATATAATTAAAAAGGGTTATTGAGAAAATGGTTTTCAGGAAACCAAAAATTGGACATACTCTTTGTGAAAAGAATTGGGGGAACTGCTAATTATGAAAGTAGGATCATTTTTAAGGGAGTTTTTATCTTTAAAGAAATCTAAAGCGATGGCACCATGTTTTAATTATGAAAGAATGTTTTTGAACATTTGTGCCTTAGATCTCTGTAGTGGAGGTATGCTGTTGCATCTGGGTCCATTGACTCAGTAATGTAGAAAAAACTTGAAAACTATAATAAATCACAACCCCTGTGGGCAACAGCCGATTAAATTTCTTTCTGGCTCTTGCTCAATGGTGGCAGGGGCTGTAATCCAGAACATAAAGAAAAACTCATATGGAAGCAACAAACACATTTTTAAAAAAAACAAAACATATTATTCCCCAGTTTAAAGAACTTTTTCTCTAAGATTTTGTCTGTGACTTATTTATATTACTGAGTAACACTACCCCGTGAACATAAAGCATAGATGACTACAAAAAGACAGCATTTACATAGTCTAATGACTCCCATATATGGACGATAGATGTGCATGCCAAGAAGTTTGACAATTCCTTTTTGGAAATTGACTTAATAAGATGGTGACAAGTGAAGTGTGTACACGGTCAGTCCCATGATAACCCAGACATTTTTATCTTCATCTCTGGAAAATCATTCTCCATTAGCAATGTGCTTTAAAGTTACATGTAAATAGTGGGCAAACTGGCACAAGATGAATTTGCTAAAAAAAAAAAAAAAAAATGATCTCCTGGTATAAACAGAAACCAGAGCTATAACCACTACTAATGCAATATAATAGCTGATGATAATGACACAAGTTTTAAACCTCCTCTTTTTTGAAGCTTACTCAAGGGACTTGACAAACTAATAAACAAGGACCAGAAAAAATCAATTTGGCCTGCCACTTGAATTATGGGATCTTCCAGATATCCACATCAATTATCCTACTAATGTAGATTTTCTCTGGTTAAAATTTAAAAGTATGCTGACTTTCCCTGCCACCCAGTACATTCTTTTTTTTTTTCTTTTTTTTTATTACATTAAGTATTACAAAGATTGGTACATATCTTTTTTTCCCCTGGCCTTCCCCCAGCCTCCCCTACCCACCAGTGTTTTGTGCCCATTGGTTATGCTTAAATGCACGCATAAAAGTTCTTTGGTTGATCTACTGTCAAATTACAGCAACCAGCACATTCTTGTTGATTGCGCATCTGTGTTAGAGAGTGCTGCCTACACAAGAGATATAACAAGATTTGAAATTCCCTTTGAGTCATTCCACTTCTTTATCAATATCTAAAGGGGGGGTGGATAACTGGAGATTTTTTAAAGATAGTGGATAAGAACCGATCCCATACTGTGGAAAAAATTAACAAGTATATGCCAGTATACAGTATTTATAAGATGCAAACATGAGAGTGTATATATGGAGTTTACCACCAACATGTCTAGTCTTTAATAAGGGTATCTAGAGTCATACTCTCAACATGCTCTTGTTTTCCTTCTGCATCTCTTTCCGACAGTTTTTTTACAGACACAGCCTGGGTATAAGGTTTTGTCTCTTCATCCTGGATGCCTTCTTGGACTCAACACAACACCCTGATTTCCATCCTGTCTGTCCCCACCTGACTTGATGTCCTTGACATTTTTATTCATTAATCCATATTTTGCTATATTTATTGACCATGACTCTCTGTTATAGGCATCATGATAGGCACTGAAAATGGACTGAAAAAAAAGACAGATGTTTGATTTTCACCTTTCCTTAAGAGATCAAATCTTAGCCTGATTCCCACAACGATGCCTCTTCGATCTTGAATATTTAGTTCAGACTCCTTAGCCCACTACCCTGGCCTTGATTATAGACAAGTATCCCACTCAAGCTGACTCTGACCCGAGAAAGTAATTTCATGTCAATGTCAAATAAGGAAAATAAAAAACAGAAGTGGGAACTACACACATTAAAAACACATGAATTTCCAAATACAAATTAAGGATAGAGGGAAGTTTCCAACCTATCCTAAATGAGTTGTCTAGGTTCAGAATGTCTAACAAATCTGTATAAAATTCTGTGCTATAAATGAGATGTTTTGTTTGTATTTCAACCCCTCACCCAATTTCCTCTCAATTCTATTATGGTCTAATATTCAGTCAAATCTGTTTCATGTAGGCAAATTTACTTAGAACTTTGAGTCAAACTACCTGAAGTGTATCTCCCTCCACATGAGACAGTATCTGAAATCATGTGGGTGTCACCATATAAAGTAGAAAAGTTTCCTCTAAAAACAGGGGAAACTTCAATCTTTATAATTACAAGGATTCTCCAGATGTAGACCTGTGTTGTCTTTACTCCAATGCAACTCAATAATTCTCTGACAACTAAGGCAGCAACTATTGGGACAAGTGCCTCTTTTCTCATCTACTAGATTGAGAGGTAACACTTGTTTACACTAATTCTAGCTAATGAAAGGGAGATGAGATAATATATGTGGGAATGTATTGAAAAGCCTCAGTGCTATCTCTCCTTATGAGGAAGCGGTGATGCTGGGATTAGTGATGGTCCTAGTGGTAGGGGTGTGACAATTTCTCTGACAGAATTTCTCAGTTTAGGGCCTGCAGAACACAAGTTCTGTAAATGTGACTTGGAGACCCAACCGGTTTGGCTCAGTAGATGGAGCGTCGGCCTGCGGACTCAAGGGCACCAGGTTCGATTCCGGTCAAGGGCATGTACCTTGCTTGCAGGCACATCCCAGGTGGGGGTTGTGCAGAAGGCAGCTGATCGATGTTTCTCTCTCATCGATGTTTCTAACTCTCTATTCCTCTCCCTTCCTCTCTGTAAAAAATCAATAAAATAGATACTTAAAAAAGTGACTTGGAGGGAAGACTCAATGTGGTGTTGGTTCTGTAGACAAATACCTTAGAAAAAAACTATGTATGATACATCTACATTTTAGAATTTAAAAAGGTACATGAGCCATTCAAAGCTTGTAATAGCCCTGCAGTAAGCAAATCTGTCTAATTTTAATAATCCAGAATTTCTGAAACTTAGATTGAGAGTATTCCTTCTTCACAACACCCATTAATATTCCACTGCACAGAAGTTCTACCTAGCATTATTATTATTCAGAGAGAACAAAGAATTAGATCTTTACATAATGCCCATTATAATAGTCCAACACCTTTCCTTCATGATATTCCATACTCTTGCCTATATCAACATCATGAAAAGATGGGATTCTCAATTTATAAGTAAAACCAATGATACTGACATCCCCTTCAAAAATTAGCAGCCATATTTGGCACCTAAAAATAATGTGCCAAATACCTATCATTTACCAGTTTTTATACCTAGGCTTATAAATATTCTTGTCATAGAAAAATCATTCAGACAAAAATACATTTGGTGGATTTAAAAGATATGCAGTCTTGTTAGTTTCAAAATAGAAATAAATAAACAAGTTTATTATTGCACTTAGCCCTGTGCTAGTGATTTCAACAACAGTTTCCTACTTTCAAGAAACACCCAGTATTCCTGACTTCTCAATGTGAGACATTAATAACCTAGAAGGCAAAAGTGAGGATAAGATAACACAAATTAAATAACAAATAATATCCATTTGTGCAGATATAAACATGAGTTATGCTCAGAAATGTCACCATCAGTAGGATATCCTCTAGGTCTAGTCAGAGAGAAAATGGGAAATGGAAAACCCCATCTGATCCTGAACAGTGTTCTTCCTGTGCCACGTGGCCAGATGTGATCCCAGTACCCACCTGCAACTCTATGATAGTAAATCCAGCACGGAAAGTCTAATAAAAATGAAAGCTACGGAAAGAGTGCAAAACACACAGCAGATGATGAAGAAATTAGAGCATGAAAGAAATGAGAATAGGAAAAATAAGGTGAAACCAAGACAGAATGACATGGGCTCCTCTACAATCCAATGGGGCCAAAACTATAAGGAACAACTTACAAAACATTTCATGGCAGCTGGCCACTTTTTCAATTTAGATCTCAATTCTTAACAGGATACTTCCCTCCCCCCACTCTTTTAGTGACCTAAAGCCCCATTTAAACACATGTCAATAGCTTTGATGATTTTAAGGTTATCTTGCAAATAGACTTACCTATTTCCTTTTTCATGATGTTAAACTCGAAGAGTGGGACTCTCTTCCTAGGAAAATAGGTGAGTTGCCAGAGAGGAAGATGTCTGGTGTTGATACATTGAGGGTGCACAGGACCATATGGTGGGTCTAAGCGGAAATGAATGACAAGGGCCAACCATTTTATGTCCACATTTAGGAAATAAATCCATGAATAATATAGGAACCAAGGTCTGTGGGACTTGGAATTTTCCTTTTATTGTCATGGAAATTCACTAAGAATATTTTGGAAAATGTTTTCCCTTTCAAGGAAATGCTAAGCACCATTAGATAGTACCCTCAGCTATCACAGAGGGTCCAAAACTAAGTGGGTCCAGTTCTCCAGGGCTTTCAGCATTAGTTATAGCCTATTGTTCACTTATTTCCTCAGTCAAAATTCTTAGTGTGTGATGGTGTATACCAGAAGAGTGTACTGGGGCCCTTTTTATTCCAAAGCAATATTAAAACACATCTGCTCACATAACCCTTGTACCTCAACTGACTCACCAAGAAGGCTCAACTTGCAGGCCAACATACAGACTGACCCTCCTGATCTCCAACCAAAGCACATAAAATATATCATTGTACTTTTCCCCAGCAAATACAGAGGACCAGGGTGTGTGTGTGTGTGTGTG
The DNA here is from genome assembly GCA_004026665.1 of Murina feae. Classification (NCBI taxonomy): domain Eukaryota; kingdom Metazoa; phylum Chordata; class Mammalia; order Chiroptera; family Vespertilionidae; genus Murina; species Murina feae. The sequence continues at coordinate 96,956 of PVJC01000882.1, read as the reverse complement.
TGTGTGTGTGTGTGTGTGTGTGTGTGTGAGATGTCATCCTCTATCTTACACCTCACATCTTGTGTAACCACCTCAAAGCCCCCTTGATGAGCAAGGACCTTTTCTGAGTTCCTGTAGTTCCCAGTACTTACCTCAATCATAGAATTTACCATTTTTAGTGAAATTTGTCTATTTATCATTCTTTATCCCCTAAATTTAAGTTCCTTAAAAATTGGAACCAAGCTATATATAAACTGGTCTTGTTAAAAAATGTATTTTTATTGATTTTAGAGAGGAAGGGAGAGGGAAAGAGAGAGAGAAACATCAATGATGAGAGAGAATCATTGATCGGCTGCCTCCTGCACACCCCCTACTGGGGATCGAGCTCACAACCCAGGCATGTGCCCTTGATCAGAATCAAACCTGGGACCCTTCAGTCCGCAGGCTGATGCTCTAGTCACTGACTCAAATCAGCTAGAGCAATAAACTAGTCTTTTGAACCCAGTTTCTGTTATCCTGCCAGAAACATCCTAGGAACTCTAAATGTTGTGGGGGGTTGGGGTTTTTTGTTTGTTAGTTTTTTGTTTGTTTATTTGTTTTGGGGGTTTTTTTGTTTTTGTTTTGTTTTGTTTTGTTTTGCTTTTTGTTTTCTAGCTGAATGAGGTAAAAAGTGCTAGGAATAAAGAAAAGTATGAGGGGATTTAATGATTTTTTAAGGGGATTTTATTTTATTTATTTATATATTTATTTATTATTTTATTGATTTTTCACAGAGAGGGAGGGAGAGGGATAGAGAGCTAGAAACATCAATAAGAGAGAAACATCCATCAGCTGCCTCCTGCATACTCCCCACTGGGGACATGCTCGCAACCAAGGTACATGCCCTTGACCAGAATCGAACCTGGGACCTTTCATTCCGCAGGCTGACGCTCTATCACTGAACCAAACCAGTTAGGGCTTTAATGATTTATTTTTTAAAAAATGTTTACAATCCACAAGTACATATTGACCACCTACTCTATGGTAGGCCTAGTGCCAGGGAAAGGAAGGAATCAGGCATTTAAGGACAGAGCAGTGAATCTGAGAAGGAAAGAGGTGAATATGTGTATAAAACAGTATACAGTGAAAATGTCATGTGAGAAGTATTAATTTCCCTGGGAGGTTCAGAAAGATTAAAAAGAAAAAAAAAAAACATTTCCTGGGGAAGGTGGCATTAAAGAACTAAAGGATTTAAGCGTGTGTCCATAGGTAGACCTGGTAGGGGATCTCCACATAGAAGATGAAAAGTCATGAGTACAGACATTATGAAAACAAACTGTTTCCCCTGACTGAAGCATAAGGTAGGTAAATGAGATTGGAAATAAAAATTGGGCTGCAATCTTGGACAGAAGCCTTGAATGCTAAAATACCAATTCAGATTTTTCTATAAATAGTGTGGTGTCATCAAATGTATCTAAACAAAAGTGTGACATAATCATTGTTGTGTTTAGTGTGATTGCTCTGGGGGAATATGCAAGGTAATTTAGGGACAGGACAAATATACCTACAAATACATGCCAGTCTAAGACCAGAACATCTGTTAGATCTCTTGTTTCAGATAAACAATTTTGCCTGTAAAGTTAAAGTTTTTCATGAAAATCTTAAGCCATATAAGCTATATTTCTGAGCAGGAAATATGGGACTTGCTAAAATTGAACATGGGGTTAACATTAATAAGAACATAGGAGAGTAAGTTACAATTAGAAAATTGTAAAGTAGAAGATTAAGCAGGACTAAGACTTATTCAGCAAGCGAAGTCTAGAATCAAGACAATTTCCATACTGAGAAGGTCTATGGTTCAGAGATTTCTGCCAAGTTCTGAGACTTAGAGAGACAATAGTGACAGTTAAGTGACAATGGTAGAAGCTATCTTTTGAGATTCTGTATTTCTCTCATGCCCTGGGAGACCTTCACTTTTCCACTTCTGGATAAGAAAAAAAAAATCCCTGGCCTATATTTTCCCCTCTTCATAGCACTGTCCCCATGAAATAATTCCTACAGTGAAAATATTTAAGGTATAGAAAAAGAATGGAGTGGCTTTAGGCATTGTTAGTATGGGGAGAGTGAGAGCTGGAAAAAGGTTCAGAGATCCTAGTGAAAGTCTAATTAATAGTTTGGGAAACTAAAGAGTTACAGTAATTTAGTCTATATCAAAAAGACCAATGAAATTTTTCCTAATTAAAAAACAAAGAGGTGAGGCACTAGGGAGATGGAAGAATTTATAGTGGAAATAGAGTAGTGAGCTTCTTAGGAAATCAAATAAACTACTTTGGACATTAAGTAAATCTGGCCAAAATAGAATTTTCAGAAACCAGAAATTTGGGTGGTGTGATTCTATTTCCACCAATCAAAAGGAATATTACTACTTGATTCAGAAGAAGAAAGTTAAAAAGCTTCAAGGTTTAGAGGATGATAGCTAGATCTAGGAGACTTCCGCCAGGTTCTGAGAGTTAGAGAGACAATGGTGACTGGTAAGTGACAATGGAAGACCCTATTAGCTTTTGAAATTCTGCAGCCAGAATACAAGCAAGGTTTAATGTTGGAGTATAATCCCCTGGTAGCAAACACAGAATGAATGCAGTTGTCAACCGGTGTGCTGACATTTTTTTTTAAATGCACTATCTGCCCCGCCAGCACGGTTGAGTGGTTAAGCACTGACCTATGAGCCAGACGGTCAGAATTCAATTCCCAATCAGCCTACATACCAGGGTTGTGGGCTCAATCCTCAGTGTGAGGCTTACAGTATGCAGTTGATGAATTATTTTCTCTCATCATTGCTGTTTCTATCTTTCTTTCCCTCTCTCTTCTTCTCTGATATCAATAAAAATATGTAAAAATAAACAATAAATTGAACATGCTTTATCTGACTACTTAGTCAAGGGCACTGACCAATTTTCCTTTAGATTGTCTAATAAAAAAATGACAACAGTTAATACAGCAATAGGTGTCAGGTGTAAATGAATAAAAGTTATATCAATTTTTTTGTCAATTCAGCCAAAAAATAGAATGTATATTTTTGGTGTGCCACAGAATTTTAGTAATTAGTTTATGTATACCATAAAATAAAAAAGGTTGAAAATCGCTGGAGTAATGCATTAAGAGCTCTTCCTTTGATGCTACACTGAGCACAAGTATCACTGAATGTTGGGTTGACTTCATAAGGATGTCATGAAAGGAACACCCAGGGATTAGCACACAGCAGGCATCTGAAAGGTAGAAAGAATGTTAGAGAGTTTTGGTTAAGCCTCCTCATTTTACATACAGACACTGAATCCAAAAAGCATAAAATGTCTGCCCCAAGTTTTCATGGATAGTTTGTGGTCAAGCTGGGACTAAACCCTAGGTTTCCTGACTCTGCACCCAGTGCTCTTTATAAAGCCAGTGGGAGCTCTGAGGCAATCATCTGGAAGATCACCTGAGTCAGTCAGCTCTCTACCATCTGGACTGACAGGAAAACAGTGACTCACAGAATCCGACAATTCCTCTGGAATGCAGGAGAGGTGTGCCTTTCTTCTGTGCTGTGAGCCTTTTCAGCTTTTGTAAATAAAACCCTATTTTAAATGAAGTAGGAGAGTTGGCAATTGTAAGTGCCTTGCAGGCGAAGGTCATATCTGGTGATACTTAGCACAATAGTGCACTATAGAAACACTGGGCTAAAGCCACCTTCATTTCTGTCAGCTCACTCAGGCTTCTGGTCTGCAGGGCAAAGACACCTCGTTTTCTCTGTTTCTAAGTATGCTAATGGCCCTAGACTTACCAATGAGCATTTCTCTGCAAAACTGCTATAGAGACACTATTTTCTAAAAAAGTGAAATCTTAATAATATTCCATTTCCATCATGCTATTCTGCTGTTCAAAAGTCTTCAATGACTCCTCATTGCCTACAGCATACAGTTTAGGCTATTGAGGTGACATTTAAGGCTTTCCACAGGCTGACCCCACCTCTCCTTTCCTGCTTCTTAGCCTCATTGTTCTGCTACATAGGCCCTTCCCTTCAGTCATGCTGGCCAATTCACCACCCTCCAAATATTCATGTGCCTTTCCCAGTAGAACACATTCCCTCCCTCGCCCTACTGTTCATTGCCCACCTATATGATTGCTACTTCCCATGGCTCAGCTCAAATGTCTTCTCCTCTCTGAAGTCTCTTTACTACCCAACTACCAAGATTTCATGCTTTTTTCCTCCATGAGAACAGATCTACATTCTTGTTTTCCTCTGCTTTAAATGCTCCACACTGTCTGGTGTCCACTCTTAATAAATATTTGTTAATTGATTAATTCTTATTAAGCCAAAAAAAGTTTCCATTTCAAAGCTTTTTAAAATAAGGTAATCATTTGTAGCTGATATGTCCACACAATGGGAAGGTCAGAGTATCTAGTATGTTGTCATTAGATTCCTTTCTTTCCACAGAAGACCAAACTAGGTCATTTCAAATCTCAGTCACTTTCAGAGAGATTCTAGAAGGGCATGCTAGCAAACAGATCACATTCCTGGATTCCTGACTTACTGTCCAGATCTGCTACTGAATCAGATTCAGGCAAGTGTGAACTGGAGGAATGAACTAATCATTAGCAACATCCAAACAGAAAGAAAGGAGGCCTTTTGTTACACTGGCTGGATATTCAGGATTGAAAGGAGGGAGGAAGTAAAGAAGAAAAAGAGTGGAAGAAAAATACCGATGTCAATTGCCTTCCCTTCAAATGTGCTTTTCTTGCCTTTATTGTTTCTGTTTTTTGCAATTGTGTGATAGGAATGGAATGTTTGGAAGGCATTAAATCAGGACTGATAAGATGATTGGCTGTAATCTGATGAGACTACCTACTACATATTTATCACCCAGATGTTCTTCTAACTGGGTCCTGTTAAATTTGTCCAGAACACATTTCTTTGCTAAATTAAAAAGTGGTATCCTGCCTGTAAAATCACATCTGATTTCAAGGGTCAGCCCCAGAACAGTCAATGCAGTCCTATTTCTAGGTTCAGCAACAGAGGTTATTCATTTCAAAGACTTAGTGAATTTGGCCACATCCTCAAAAGACAAACAAACTATTTGGAAAGAGGAAAACTGAGTTATGAAGGATAAGAAAAGAGTAAAACCAAATAGCAAATGGGCAGGACAGCTAATGTGAAAGTTCTAGTTTTCTAAGCATTCACTCATTCTTTTATTCATTCATTAAACTAATAAATACTGACCATTCTCTATGTGCCAATGATCAATAATGTCATTTATTTAATCAGACTATATGTATCAATTGAGTATTTATTTTCTGTTGGCTAGTTAACCACTAAATATAACTTCATCATAGTCCAAAAAGTTGCTGTGTATAATTTGAATAGGAAGCATAGAAGTAAGAAACACTATAAATAAGAGAAATAATCAATGTCAAACAATCATGAGTAATATTGGATAATTGTTCTAATGTCAAATTTATTTATGATTAAGATATTAAAGTTTTCCTCTCATATATCATTCATTTTCCTTCATATTTCAGGTACATGGGGGTCTTACTTATTGATTCTCAGGTGTATCCAATTGAGAATAAATTTAGTTACAAAGGAAGCAATTGAGGCTTTGGTCTCTGGAGGCAGACAGATAGGAATAGGAATATGTAAAAAACTAAGTCCAGTAGAAACTTAACACATATGGCAGCTAGTAGTATTATCATCCAAATGCCCCACTGGGTTTTTTCACAACAGATTCCTTTTGAATCCCCTTTTATATGGGTGGATCTCTTTAGATCAATGGTTCTTAAAGGGAAGAGGGAATTTTGACCCCCATAGACATTTGGCTAAGTGTAGGGAAATTTCGGTTTTCACAACTTGGTGGGTAGGGGTGCTACTGGCATCTAGTGGGTAGGAGCCAGAGATGCCGCTCAACATTCTACAATGCTCAGGAGAGATCCCCACAGCAAAGAATTATCTGGCCCAGGATGTCCGTGGTACCCACTTGGAGAAACCCTGCTCTTAACCCACGTTTTTTATTCTCTTGGCGCCTGGTGACATGGAAAGGCATCAGGATCTAACTTGAGACCAGGCTAGGTGTTCTAGGTGGCGGCGAGGTGCCCCGGGTGCACAGAGTGCACTGGCTTTGCAATCTCCCCAGCTGTGGCTCCCCCTCTCCTTAGTGTCAGCTGGTTGTTTAAGCCCTTTGAGATTCCTTTCTTTTTTACCAAAAAAAGTTAATGTTGCCACTATTGCAGATGTCAGTCTCCCACACCTGCCTCTCCCTCCCTGGGTCTTCACCACATTATTTATTGTCCTCGTCCATGGGGCATGCATATATGTTATTTAGCTAATCCCTTCACTTCTTTATCCAGTCACCCCCACAAGGTTTCTTTCTTTAAAAAACAAAAACTACACAAAAACGTATCATACTTACTCATAAGGTTGTGATGAACACTGAATCAAGTTCTATGTAGTTTTATATAGAGTTATATGTATGCAGTAAAAGTTCCATTATTTTTCCCAGCCCACCCACCATCCCCCTGCCCCTCTCAAAATCCCCATCCCCAAGGTTCAAATCCTCTCTTTTAAAATGCTTTCATTCCTTTGGTGGCAAAAATCACGCTCAGGCTGGGAAGTGAGTCACCACTCAGAAGCTAAAGGAGCTTGTTTTTCTTTCTCTGGATGCATTTGTTAAAAATTTCTGCCGGATCCGTCAGTCGCTTGTGGTTGAATCCTCTCTTCATGTTTAAGACAGAGAGAGCTATAGCACCAAGACGTTTTCCACTTGTTAGGAAAGAGAGTTTTTTAAATACCGACAATAACCAGAGGGCAGACAGCGCTGAAAGCCTGTTACATAAGCAGCTGTTGGAGGACCCAGGCAGGCTGTGGGGTTCCCTTCACCACAAGCCGATCTCTGCGGAGCCTCCCGAACCTTTGCCGGGTTTACCTTGATGCTGTAGAATCTCAAGAGGGGACTCGGGATGCCGCGCACTGCCGGCCGCGGAACTAGCCTGTAAAATAAGCGGTGCCGGGTGCGGGGAAGGGGCTGGGTGTTCCCGGCGGGCGGGCGGGCGGGCGGGGGGCTGACCGGGCTGGGGGCGCAGGCGGCGCCCGGGTGCATCCCCGCCGGTGGAAGTCCCTGCCCGCTCTGCGTCCGCCCAGCACTTTGGCTTTGCTCCTCCGGACGCCCAGCTTCCCCTCCTTTGCCTGGCTTAGGAGCCCTTCAGTTTCCCGGAACCGTTATATAGCTTTTCAAATTCACAGAAAACACCTTGAATGATAACAGTCACCCAGAAGCCCCCCCACCCCACCCCCGTCCCACCAAAAATGTCATACAAAACCGAAAAATAATTCAATTCTTTCCTTGCAGATCTTGCGTGTTTGGGTGTCTCTCTGTTTCCTATCCACTTTCTTCCCAACTTTTCCCCACATACGGTCTACATCTCTTTCTCTATTTCTCTTCATTCTTTTTTCCCCTTCTCCTTCCTTCCTTTCCAGTCTACACTCCTCCCCCGGCTCCTGCATCCCATCCCCCCCCCCCGCCTCTCCCCCCTCTCAGGGGCTCAGGCTCTGCCCTCGCTGCCCCTCCCCAGAGAAGCGTGTCCAGCTCCTCCCGGGGCTGCCCGCCCGCCGCTCCTTCCCTGCCCACCTACCACGAGGAGCGACTCCTCCCACCTGCCCATAAAAGCCAAGTGCATGTTACCAGCACCGGATCGGAGCGCTTTCCCGGTCCTCTCCTGTGGGCGCCCCCAGCCTCGCTCCTGGACCTCACGTGCTCAAGGTAAGACAACACTCCGCAGGATCTTACCTCCTGGGGTAGCTGCTGGGGCTGTCTCCTCTGGTCAATGGGCTGTTTGGTTAGACCCGATTCTCGTGGATGCCAGATCAGCTGCTCCTTTAACTAGCAACCGGTTTGAAAACAAACTTCTGTTTGAACGGTAAAATAAAAGTTCATTCTGGGCAGAAACAGAAGCATAAATATTGCAAAAACCTCTTCTCTTTTAAAATCACTTTCTCTGGTGCTGACAGTTGCTGAGGTTAAGATGTATCTATTTAGGGTGCTTTGCTGAAGGATTTTCATTGTAAATATCTTGCATATTAGTGGGAGCAAGGAAAACTTTGTCCCATTATCAAAAATGTATTTCAAAAGGACACAATTAGTTTCCTAAAAATAGCACAGTCAAAAGGTCTGCTAACAATTTTGCTGTTTTCCAAACCCCCCAATACAGCTTCCGTGAGTCCTTTTAAAAAATATCTTTCCAGGTTGAAGTCCTTGGAAAAAATGATGCTGTGAATGGGTGCCCTGTCCACAGAGACGGTAATCAGGTGGCTGGTAGATAGGAAAGAACAAATCCAAGTTTACAAGCCATGGCAGAGTGTGCTCTCGCAAAGCCATCCTTTGAAGCCTTCCTAAAAGGAGAATTGGATTGGAAGTAAGAAAGTGTATAAAAGGACTTCATGAATTTCTATACACACACCTAAACATAAAGCATTCCAATATGTTTTACGGTAGAGAAAAATACAGGCCAGATTATACAGTATTTCTATGTGCACCAGATGGTTATAAAGAAAGATCAGCTAGCCCTAACCAGTGTGGCTCATTGGATAGAGCATTGGCCTTCGGACTGAAAGGTCTCAGGTTTGATTCTGGTCAAGGGCATGTACCTTGGTTGCGGGCACATCCCCAGTGGGAGGTGTGCAGGAGAGAGATGTTTCTCTCTCTCTCAGGAGAGAGATGTTTCACTCTCATCGATGTTTCTAACTCTCTATCCCCCTCCCTTCCTCTCTGTAAAAAATCAATAAAATATATTTTTAAAAAAAGATCAGCTAGAAGGATTTGGAGGTTTGAACCCTGCTTGCCACCCTCTTTTCCCTCATCTAGTAAATTAAAATCAACCTGATTGGCACCCAATTCTCACAGAGAGACCCAGTGAATAAGCTACCCACATTTTTAAAGACTGCTATCTTCTTATTTCTGAGGTCTGAAAATGAGCATTGTGCACCTGTGGAAGGAAAAATATATTCTGCAGCGGCTTCTGTAAAACCAGACACTTGGTCCGTGAAGTTTGCCATCAAAATCTGTGGGCTGTGTGGGATGAAACTCTCTCATGTGGGAGAAAAGCCCTTTTCCAATGCTTCCTCTGGGGAATTGCTCAAGACCATTTAAAAACGCAAATCAGAGCTGGCAGTCAGGAAACCAAACCGCTACTTCAGTTCTTAAGGTTCATAAAGTAAAAGAGGAAAAGTTTCACTTTTTTTTTTTTGGTTTGTTTGTATTTTTTAACTTGAAAACCTCACAAAAGCTGTAAAAAAACGCCCCACTATTAAGGAAAGTGGAATCATTAGCAATTTAACTGAGCGCCTTCCAAACTTATTCTCCTTATGGTTTGCATATCAAAAGAAATAATAAAGATATTTTAAAATTCTGTTTGGCATGGAGGAGATTCAATACTATTATTCAAATGAAAGAGTTATATGTAAAGCTTTCTGTCATGTGAAATTTTGTTTCATTGGAAAAAAAGTATTGCAAGGAGTGCGGTTTCCTTTGAGAAAATGATATAAAATTACTATTGGCCAAGATATTATGTGACCTGGGCATATTAAAATAGCTTTTATCTCAAGCCACAGTGCAGGCAGCTTGCTTCATATCTGATGTAAGTGGGTGATCAGGCATGACAACAGCACAGGTATGGGACAAGGCCAAACCAAGTGTGTGGTATGTCCAAGTTCATTCTTCTTTTATGGTAGTGCCGGACTCAGCCCATCATCACAAGGGTGAAAATACACTACTTCATTCAGCAGATCCCCTTGAGGGAAATTATCTTTTCTGGGAGAAAATAAAAGTGCTCCCAGTGTAAAAGAGTTCCCTGTTGCTCCTAAATTTGGAGATGCAAAGTGTTCTCCCAGGGTTTGCTTTTGCTTTTCCTGGCAGTTGACCCACCCCACCAGCTATGAGCCATTTAACAGTAACTGCCTTCCCCATGTGCCATCGAGTTCAACACCCTGAATAACTGGGTGAGATCATCCTAGATTGCTCATGATCTAACTTCCACAGGGGCCTTTACCAGATTCCTGAAGAGACTCTTTCTTCATGGGGTACACATCAGGCAAGATGATACTTAGAAAAATCAGTGGTGAGATTTCATGTAGTTCCCCATGGTCTCCTCCTTTGCAAAGGGTGTGGAGGCATAACATGAGTCTCCTCTTTATGCCACTTTATGGCTGCCCCCGGATTGGGTTCATTGCCATTACTATGCAACATTATTCCAACAGGCTTTTACACTCCTTTAATGTTTCTCAAAAAAGAAAAGGTGAGCAGTAGGAAGGTGATCTGGTAATTTTAAGGGCCTGCTATGCCTAGGGAAACACATGTTTTAGATTTTAACTATCCCCACAGGTACAAACAATATTCTTTTCATCATCAAGAAGTATACCCCATTGTATTTCCATTTGTGAATCAAAATCAGGTAAGGGAGAATGGAAATAAGTATCAAATTGAGAGAGAAGCTGGGAGGAATCACTCCTAAAAAGTGCTCCAAGAGAATAGAAAGATCAGAATCTCTGTTACAAACACAACTTTTTTTGCCCTTATTTTTGTGGAAATGAGATGAGGAAGATCAAAACTCTATACCTGCTCTTTTTTTTCTTTCTTAAATCAATAAGAGTGTTTTCTCTAATAAATTAAAATCCATCTCTATTGTGCCCTTCTCTAACAGGAGAGAAGTTCTAAAGACCAAAAGGATTGCAGGTCTGCCCCACATTAAAACCCACATTATTTTTACCAGTTATAATTTTAAAAGCTATATCATGGGTGTAAAAACCCTCCAAATGTATATTTAACTGATGGGTGATTTACATCAAGAAAACCAACTCTAACTCTCCCAAAGGACCCGGTGCTGGGTAATTATTTGAATGTTAGAAGCAGCAATTTACTCCTCCTTATCCATGGTCATCCACTTTGGTATGACAATTTGCAGAGTAATTGAGATGCAGCCATATTTCTCAATCTTCAGTCCTCCAAGTAACCCTTTGAGAACTGGGTCTTTCTCCTACCTAAGCTTTCTCTTCCACCAAGCCCCCATCAACAACCATATGCGTAATTTAACGATGGTACAGATCTTGAGACTAGAGTGCAATCTTCTCTTTGGAGAGGTGCCCTGTTCCAGCTATTGAGGGAAAAGATAAATATAAGGAGAGAAGAGGAGAGGGTTAAGGAGAGAATAAATGCCCTTTGGAATTTAGAGACTTTCTCTTCAGCTTTGTGTGAAATGGACTTCTTACTAACCCAAAGCATCCAGAAAAGAGCTGCTTCTTAAAAGGAACAGCTCACAAATTGCTCCAAAAGGTGAGACTATAAGGAGGGGGGGGGGGGGGGGGGGGGGGAATTTTCCAATGACCTGAGAATGATTGACAGAAGTTTACACCCTGCAGTATAAAATTAGAGCTCTGTTAAACTTCCCCTTTCTAAAGAGAGTAAAGAGTGAGAGAATTAAGCACATTTCAGCACCAACAGAAAGAAGGCACTAATCTGACATTCCACTATAGTTGTGGTAACTATGTTTGCTGTTTGAGGAAGGAGGTTTTAGTCTTTCCTCAAGCAAACAGATTTGCAGGAAAGGGGTTAAGTGAGTCAACCACAGTCAGAATGTCTATAATCTGGGGCCTTGTGTGTGCAAATCCACAAAGCCATTCGGTGACTGAAACAAAAATGTTCCCCAAAACCGATCCTAGAGTAATCAGTTAAATAATTCTGGATTCTAACTTCCCAGAGGAGCATAATATAAAATATTACAACACACCTGGTGGTTCACCTTCAATTTCCTCCATCACTTTTGGGCTCACTTCCATTGTCCTTCCTGGAAAACAAAAGCTGCCCTTCTTCCCTTCAGCACAGGATTTGCAAATGCAGTCATGGCCTTAGTGTGCTATCCCTTATTTTTTTCTTTCACTGGAAGAAATCTCTGCTCAGTTCTTATAGATCAAATTTCTGGAGTACCACGCATACTTGTGGCTTTTCTCATTACCAAAAGTCTCATACTTTTCTTAAACAGAATGTAAATTTTTACTCCAACAAATAAAAAGGCTTTACATTATCTAAACCTTAATTCATATACCCAGAAGAAATGTAATTTAAAGTTGCTACTTGCCTCCAATAGATTCTCTGAAACAAAGTTTCTAAGCAATTTCATTTACCTAGTCTCTATTCTAACTTGTTAGGGATTAAAAAACTTATTGAGAAAAATCACAGAATATAAATTTTGGAAGGATCCTTGGAGTTCATTTTAACTGAAGTTATTTTTACAGATGAGAAAAGATCAGAGAGGTTAATGTCTTGCACAAGGTCACCCAGACACATGTAGCAAAACTAAGGCTAGAGGTCATGTAGACAAATTCTCCAATCACTGATTTGTCTTGAATGACTATAATTTGTGTTCCCCATACGGTGTGTATCTAAGATGCCTCTGACTGTACTGAGAATTCCGTTGGTACTAAATATGTAGGCTTCTCAGAAACTATAACCTGGTAGAGGTTTGGGGGCTATAGCTGTATCTTTATTGTAGACTGTCTAAAAACATTGATCCAAACCCTTGTGAAGAGTGAAATCACTGATTATCATCATCAAAAGGATCTTGCAAGGTTTTCTTCATTCCAGGACCTGGTATGTAGTATTCCCTTGGTAAATGTGTTGAGTGGGTGAGCGAATGGGGGGGGGGGAGCTAAGTATAAAATATTAATTACTCTTAACTCAGTCCATAAAAATATTTTGAAAAAATCTATAGGGACTCATAGATACTCAATTCTCAAATATATCCAATTTAAGATTCTCCCTTGCTTTAGGAAATGTAGGAGAGTTCTTCAGCCTTATTGATAGCCAAGCCATTTTGCTGCCTGCAGTACTTCCACTGGTCCTCCCACAGTTATCTGAATACTAAAATTTATACTATTGTTTACAACCAAATATCTGGTTTCAATATTTATGTGACAGAACAAATATATTATTTTGTGATGAATTTACAACATAACCTTCTACTTCTCCCACCCAATAAACACTTGCATCTTCTCAAGTCTTTAATGAAAAAAAAAAAGGGCAAAATATATAATGGACAGTCAGAGAAAACTTTGAGAGTCATACTGGTTGAGGGCTGTAGGCAGAGGCTTGCTGTGACAAAGAGGAGGGGCCATCGAGGGACTGAGATGTAGACATGGGATGGTGCAGCTGAGAGGGTTTATTCTCTGAAACAGAAGAGGGAGACATGTGAGAGAGTTTTGAGATCCTGAAAGAGATATTTTTAATATGATTATCGGAACCAAGATCCTCTCAAATGTTTTGGAGATGAGATCCTATTTGGGTCAGGCTTCTGTTGGTACAGCACCATTTGAGGACTGGCTGACATAGACGAAAACTTTGTAAGCATTATATTCACCAAAACTCTTCTTAAGCCTTGACTGTACTTCAGTTAGGGAAAGAGCCTCATTTAACCTCATTTAGACTTGACTCTTGCCCAGCATACTAAATCTATGTCATAAATATGTTCTCTGCTAAGATTATAACATAATTTTTGGTAGTATATAAGGTTACTCCAATATAGAAAATGATGAAGGTAGAAAAGAATATTCGTGTAGCATTTCTGGAAACAATTTACCTTAAGTGAGTGGACAAATGTTACCCCAGATGTGTCTTTACTTTCCTCTAAAGCATGCCTGACAATTGTTTGCATATCTTTGAAATAATAATTGTGTTTGTGAAATTGATTTATTGTACGTTAAAACTTACATAGTCTATGACTAAGCATCATTGTGAAAACATTCTTTTAAGTACGTTTTTCTTAAAGACTGCCTCTCTTCAGTTCTCTATTGATGTGTTTATAGCACAAGATATTTAGGCATTGGCATCATTCGATGTGCTGAAATAAAAGACAATTAATCACTCCATGTGCTACTTTTCCAGCTCTAACTGAATAGTGGGTGTGGGTGTCAGCTGTTGGCTTCTTTAGGGGAAAAAAATTGAATCTAGCCTGTCAGGGAGCTTCTCCATTCCCCTCTTTAGCTAGATAAAACAGCTGTTTTTCTGAAAGTCTGAAACAATGGCCTCCATAATTAAGGCTTCATGTACTAGGGCAACTATGGCTAGTTTATAAAGAAATTGGGCTACCCAGAAGAAGAATGGATGAGCAATAGCCTACTTCAGTTCAGTTCAACAGGAGGATAGTGAATCTTAAGAGCTATTTGAAGAGCATTGTCCTGGGGCAGGTGGGAGGCATTTTGGCAGCTATCATCCATCCCATGTAGTATGTTGTTCCAACGATTACCATGCACACTCTAAAGATAAACCTAAACCTGTCTCGTAAGTTCAGAGTGATGACTGCATATTGTTAGAGTTCTATACAGAACTCCACTTAGCAACTGTCCATTCTTGAAGTCCAAGTCTCATGGTGTTCATCAGTACTGTAAGTTCAAACAAAAAGCTTCTTGTTAAAAGGTAGACACAGGACAAGGCCAAGAACTACATGAAGGGAGACACTAGGTGGAGCTAAAAATTTGTGGCTAAGATGGCCAAGATTGTTGAGGTTGGAAGAATGAGGGGAGAAAAGGGATCTGCAGCAAAAATGTGCTATTGGATCCACAATTCCTAGTTAAACAACATGTCTAGGACCCCTTCCAGCTCCCAGATTATTCCAACCCCCTGCTGTTCAAATGAGTGGGAGGGGAGTCCTTCACCAGTAGAGGGAACCAGGACCTGAGTGTCTCAGGATAGAAAACTAACTTATTTAGAAGATTTGAATTTTTCTGATAAGAGGCAGAGTAAGGTGTCTTTTGCTACCAGTAGCCAAAATGCACTATGGGCATGTATTACACTGTTGGTTTCCTTTATTTAAAAAAAAAAAAAAAGCTAATGTAAGCCTCTAGGAATAAATCACCTACATTTTAGCAATGCCAAGAATATCCAGGCTTCTAGAAGTTTAGTAGAAAGAAAACCAAAGTAATCTTAGAAAATCTTATTTCCAACACCACCACCATTTTTATTTTAACTGTAGAAAGATTAAATTTTGAGTAAAATCTCTGAGTGACACTTTTCAACATTTTCCAAAGTGTCTTTTAAAACAGTAACACCTGGGATAGAAAAAGGTTGTGCAGGCAAATAAATTTTAGAAATACTCAGTGAAGCAATATGATCAATTATATTTGCTGCAAAACTTTTAAAAGACCTTAATATGCTACATATATTTTCATTCTTAAAAAAGTTATAGTTAATATAATAATGTGTCCTAAACTTAATCAATGACAAATCTTCCCAACCTGAGAACATCTCTTGAGACTGGTATTCTGTGGAAAAGTTTTGGAACAGTTTAGGAATCACTGTCCTGCTTCATTACTTCAAGATCTACTGCGACATGGTACTTTCAGTGTTGCTAAATATTATGTAATACACATTGACTGTCAGTATAGATTATGTGTTATGTTAATCAACAAAATATGAAAGAATCCCAGTATGATTCCCAAACCCAGATGAAAAAGGAAGAAGCAGATGAACATCTTAGGCCCCCAACTCTGTTTTTTGTAGTAGTAGTAGTAGTAGTAGTAGTAGTAGTAGTAGTAGTAGTAGTAATAGAAGTGCCAGAATAATTTTAAGTATTTTATAAGTTTTTGATAGGTGGATGGAAGGTTAGAAGGAAGAGAGGAAGGGAAAGAAAGAGGGAGGGTGGTCAAAGTCGAACAGATTGAAATGATTTCTTCCTTCCCTTTTCTTTTCCACTGCCTGGATATTGTGTTATAAATAGAGAAATGGCCAACAATGAGCAATAAATCCAGTAAATAAGGAGCCTAGATAATTCTATGATTTAGCTCATCTATCTCTGGGCTGATAATTCAATTTCACCTTAAACACCCTTAATCGAGATCGTTAGCCAAGCATCTTCCTTAAGCATTAACTTCCTCACCATCATTAGGCAGATATTTCCTATAATAGGAACACATTTATTGATATTTTAGGAATCTTTCTACGTTGGAGATTATTTGATTTATCTATGACACTCAGACCTCCCAACCCCATCAAATTCCCTATTCTCTTAGGACCCTACCCTGGGAATTCTCTTTCCCCTTTGCAAAGAATTGCCTGTAAGCTAACATCCCAAAAGCAGCAAAGTGGAACCCTCTCCTTTGAGAAAAAAGTAGCTCAGAGTCATCCAATAGAGAAACTTAAACTCACCCTTACTAGTTATAATAATAGATATTAATTATGAAGTGTTAGTAGGACCAGACATTGTGCTGATCTAATATTATCTCTATTTTTTTATACTAACCCTTCAAGGGTGGGATTATAGTTCCCAATTTAAAGATGAGAAAAATTGAGCTTCTACTTGGTCAAGCAACTTGCCCAAAATCATATAGCTAGAAGAGGCAAAGAGAGTATTTGAATCCAAGTCACACTCCAAACTCCATAGTCTCCCAGCTCCTCCATGCTGCCTCTCAGAATGTCTCATCCTATCATAAATGGGGGGAAAAATTTAACTCCCTGTGACAATACCTCTGACTCATAAAGTGAGAGAATTCCAGTGGCTCTGTTCCTAGACACTGCCGACTGGCTCTGTTTCTTGTTTAATACTGTTTTTAATTTCTTTTTCTTTCTTGTATTTTTTCCTAAAAGCATGCTGTCATTTTAGAGCCAAAAAAGTAAGGGCTGTGTAACTAGAAAACACACACAACAACTATCATTTCTCCCTAGGGTAATTTGTAAGGGCTAAGGTTTCCCCATAAATTCTCCCCAAGCTGCTTGGCATTGATCTGGTCAAGAGAGTGACAACCTACCCTGTCACTCCTAGGAAGTAGAAATCCCTATGATTACATGAGAAACAGAGTAGAACAGGGCACTAGGTACATTGAAGATACTTGAATCTGGCTCATCAGAACATTCTTTGTGGTGTTATGTTTATTACAATCCACAGCCAGATGGTAAGAGTCAAGACAACTTAATTAATTCCCCCAGGCCATGTGAGTCACCTGGACAAAAGTCTATGTTGTCTACACCTACTGCTTAACCTGCCATGAGGGTATACACAGCAGTAAGTATACCTCGAGCCCTACTTTCTTGCTATGCCCAAGACAAAAGAGGAAACAAGGTCTAGCTCTTTCCATACGGTCACATTCTGCTAAATATCTTTGATTTGTATTTGACCTTCTCTCTCTGCATGTAGTATTCCCTACTTAATCACTGAATTAATTTTCACCCCTTCTTCAAAATTCAGATCAGGTGTCCTCTGAAAAGACATGTCTACAGCCAGCCTGCACCAGGGTACACTGTGCACCTCCTCCACACTCCCTGTGCACAGCCCTGCCGGTGCCATGGTCACTCTGTAATGGCCTTGGCTTGTTTTTGGTACAAGACTGGGAGCTCCTTGCACAAGGATTTTTGTCTTATCTCTGTAACCTCAATACTTGGCACATAATAGGAGCTTAATAAAACGAAAGAGAGGAGAGAGAAAAAGAACGGGGGGAGGGGGGGGCTAAAATGTAGTGATGGTGAATAAGAAGGCTCTAAATATCCTTTTCTCTATCCCCATATGTTGTTCCAAGATACAGCTTGACCTAAGTCCATTCATGTGCCTGCTCACACACCCTGCATAGAATGTTACTAGGCTCAACTCTGGAGCTAACAATGGAGCACAGGATGAATTCCCACTGGTATGCTAATATTAAATACTAGAGGCCCAATGCACGAATTCATGCATGGGGAAGGTGGGGTCCCTCAGCCTGGCTTGTGCCCTCTTGCAAGGGACCAGGCCTAAACCAGCAGTCAAAAATCCCCTGAGGGATGTAGCAGTGCACCAAGTGTCAGGCAGCCAGGGAGGAGCCCAAGCCAGTGCCATGCCACTCATGCTCATCCTGGCCCACTACACCTGCCACTGCCAACTGATAGCACTGCCACAGAGTCGGGAGAGGCTCCCACTGCTGCAGCTACACTCGCTAGCCATTAGCCCAGCTTCTGGCTGAGTGGCACTCCTCCTGTGGGAGTGCACTAACCACCAGAGGACAGCTCCTGCATTGAGTATCTGCCCCCTGGTGGTCAGTGCATGTCATATCAACTGGTCAACCCACTGTTCTGGTCATTCCAGTTGCTTGGTCTTAACGGTCACTTGGGCTTTTATATATAGAGATATAGATTGGCTTTCTATATACCAAATTAATAAGAACAAAATATTTGCTGGTACCACTGTCCCAGAACTGTCAGTAGTACTCTGCTCAAAAATATTAAGTGGATCCCTGGCCAGTGTGGTTCATTTGGTTGGAGCATTGTCCCATATACCAAAAGATGGTGGGTTGAATTCCCAGTCAGGGCACATACCTGGTTCCATCCCTGATCGGGGTACACTTACAGGATGCAAGAGATCAATATTTCTCTCTCACATTGATGCTTCTCTCTCTCCTTCCTCTCTCTCCAATAAATGAAAAACATATCCTCCAGTGAGGGTTTTTTAAAAAAAATTCAGTGGAATTCTGAAATACAGAACAAACAGCTTAGGTTGGTAGTTATGTTCCTCAACCTTCATCCCAATCCACCTTTCCATCTGTATCCCTTTCCAGACTGTAGCAGGAATTTAACCTAAGCCAGACAGGCTATTATTGCCACAAATATTCCCTTTTATTTTCTCCACTGAATATCCCCCATTGTCCTTTTCACCTGTCAAAATAACCATAAATTCAGGATTCTATTATAGTCTTCCAAAATATTGCAACTGCATTGATCTCTCCCTATTCTCAGTTGATCAGCAGTTACTATAAATGTCAGCTATGTGTTGCCTGTATACTATGTAGAAGACATCAAGGTATCTCCTAAAACTTCCTGCAGTGATAGAAATGTTCCCAATCTGAGCTGTCTGATATGGTAGCCACCAGCCACATATGGCTCCTGAGTACTAGAAATGTGGCTAATGTGACTGAGTTTTTAAATTGTATTTTACTATAATATCTTTATATTTAAAATTAAATAGCCATGTGTGGCTAATGGGTGCTATATTGGCCAACACAGATTATTTAAATTTTCATGTGCTGTGCCTTGTATCCCTTGATGAAAATATAAACTACTAGAAATGTTGAATAAGATACTTTTGTGTATCCCCAGTAAGTTCCAGGACCATAGTAGAGTTCATTATATGTTCTGTTCAATGCATTCCTTGACTACTGGGTCTGCCTCTAATTGCTGCATTATCTTAAAGAAGTCTCCCCTACATAAATAATTAAATAGTATGGGTGGCATTTGGTGTGTGTGTGTGTGTGTGTGTGTGTGTGTGTGTGTGTGTGTGATTTTAATGGCTTAAACCTGCTTAGAATGACACTATATCACTACTTGGATCCTTAATGCTATACAAACAAAATGAGATGAAGAACAACTTGAAGTGAGTCTCGGAAGGAGAAAGTCCCATTATTTATTAAACCTCTTCTTTTCCATTTTGGAGGAAAAACATATTTTAAGTGCTGAGATATAGAATTGCTTCAATTTTTAGTATGACCATTTCTACTGAGAAAGATTGTGCCTACAAATCCAAAACAGTCAATTTCTGAAGGAAGTTAGCTCTTTAGTATAGATTTTCCCAGAACAGTTTTGTCTCTATTCCTGGTGAACAACCTGAGGCGCTTTGAAGAAGGCTAAATCCTCTACCAGCAGGTCAGGGGTGGTAGCATGTCCTTGGTATTTGACAATGATGTGGCCCTGGCATTTGCTGGCTTCCCAAAAGGCCCTTAGGAATTATCATGCCAACAGGCCAACTATGCCATAAAATTTAGTGCCTGGGAAAGCCAGAAGCAAAGTGATCAAATGGTCTGGCTACAGATTAGATTCTAACTTATTAATAAGCCTTTAGAAAATAAACCAGAGTTAGTCTCTAACAGCAACAGTTTACAGGAGATGTTTAATGATTTCAGAGGTTGGTCACACCACATGCCTTCCTCCTGACTCAGTGACGAATGGGACAAGGGCACGGAGACTCTCAAGGAGCCAGGGCAATCAGCTGTGTCTTCTCCATTCACAGCTAAGTTTATTTGAAGTGACTGAAATAACATTTAATGAAAACTTTTTTAAAAGAATAAAAGAATTTATCCTGTTATCATGAGCCAGACAACATTGAGAAATAATTATGGGTCTGTATTTTACCCTGCCTTGTAAAATATTTACAAATTGCAACACAAATGAGCTCTAGAGTAAATGGTAAAGATAGCAATAGCATTTCACTTGTAAATTTTTTATATTTTGCCATAAAAGAATCACCATGTGTTTAAATCACATTGGAATACATATGAATAAAATTCTCATCTGCAGACATGAGCCAGTGACTAAAGAAAGAACTCATGACTCCTTTTGTTTTTATGAAATAAAATTTACTACTACCACATCAACGAAAGAGCAAATATCTTAATTTGGAAACTTTTAAACATGAAGACAATGATGATGACAATAAGTAAACTTTGTAGAGAAATTTACAGTTTCTTACACATATTTTCTATACATTGCTTTATTTGAATTACATAAGGAAGGATTTAATATACATTTCACATGTGAGGCAGTGGAGGCTTAGAAAGATTAAGTAAATTTTATAAACTCCTGAAATCCTTCTCTTTCTAAGAATCCAAGATGAACCTTGACAATACCACATCCAAGAATGGTCCAGAGCATTCTGGCAGCATAAATGAGAAACTGCAGCAAAGGAAAACAGAATGACCTGTAAGGTTACTTAGTAAATCAGATTCAGTGACTGAAAATGTGCATTTCAAGAAAATAGAACCCAAATTCTCAACAATAATAGCAGTTAATATTATTGTAGGTTTGCTCTTTGCCAAAGAGAATACTGAAAGCTCTTTTTTACATTATAGCATTTTATTTTGATCTTTCTATGAGACAGGAAACTATGTGATAGGTTAAGTAACTTCTGCAAAGTCAAATAGCTATAGTAATGGAACCAGAATATGAAACCAGTAGATCAGATTCCTGTGTTCTTTTTTAACTGCTATATCATTGATATTTTATCTCCAAAGAGTCATCTACAACATCCCATTAATAATCTGTGGATAAATAGATTTGCACTGGTGGAAGGACCAGCAACATAAGAAAACCACTGATAATCAGCAGGAATAGTTTGTAGGTTGTCTTCCATATAGTTTATGATTTTAAAGGACACACAGTCCATTTAAAAATAGCCTGTATTGTTTAAAGGATATTTTATTTTATTTTAAAATTTATCTTTGTTGTGGAAAGTATTACAAATGTTCCCCTTTGATCCCCATTAACCCATTATAGACCACTCCAACTCCATCCCAGGCCTTCACCATACTACTGTCTGTGTCCATAGGCTATGCACATATGCCTATAAGTTCCCCAGTTAATCTTTCCCCATCCACCCTCCATCCCTGCCTTCCCACTAAGATTCAACAGTCTGTTCCATGCTTCTATGTCTCTGGATCTATTTTGTTCATCAGTTTATTTTGTTCATTAGATTCCACACATGAGTGAGATCATGTGATACTTATATTTCTCTGATTGGCTCAGAGAAATATGATTAATTAATGCCAAAATTCATTTATGGAGAAAATATCAAAACATCTGAAGTGATCTATGAGAAGCCACCATAGTGCTATGAATAAAAGCACTTGAATTTAGCATAAGTCATGGGATCAAGCCCCACTTCTGCCACCACCAAATGCAGCCTCATTGGCCAAGACAGAGGAGATCTTCTTTTCCTCTGCTCTAAAATAAGTCTACCACTCAGGATTGTCATGAATGTTTTACATGATACTATGTGAGAAAGTGTCTGGAATTCAGAAGGTGACCAGTCAATGTTATTTGATGATAATGACTACTGATTATTGCATCTGACTTAAGTGCCAGCAGAGTGGGCATTGGAGTGAGTAGAAGCTTCAAGTATGGCTTTCTACAGATTGCAGATGAAGGCAGTAAGGATCCCTTTGCTTGTAGTTTATTTAATGAACTCAACTCCTACCCCAGGGTGCTGTTCTTAGCTTGTCATGGTGGTAGTGTGGGCAACTTATACACTAATTTAGATGCTTGGTCTTTCAGGGTTTGGGTTTTATTTATTTTTTGTGTGTGTGGGAAGGAGGATTTATTTATTTATTTATTTTGTTGTTTTGTTTGTTTGCTTATTCTAAATGGCGCTACTTCATTCTCCCCACAAGTTCCCCAAAGGAAGAAATTGCCATGATTTGCATAGCCTTCCAGATCAAGGCCTCCTTTCTCCCTTCACCGTGGCATTACACATTTTATGGCAGCTGTGTCCTCATCGGGAAAAGATGGCTATTCCGGGTGTCTCAACTAAGGTCTTGGTTCATCCCATGAGTTTTTGGAGTTTTATGCTGCTGTGCTCTACACATCTCCCATTGAGGCTGCTGGCATCCCAAATGCATCCTGGCCCCTGCATTTTGATGCCGTAATATACCTTAGGTCATTTATGTACCCCCAACAGTATTCATCATCAATACACCAGAATCCTACCTTACATAAATTTCATTTTCCAGTTTTAAAAAGCCCTAACCTTTTGCCCTGGCTGGGACGGTTCAGTTGTTGATCTCATCCCATGCAGTGAAAGGCTGTCAGTGTGATTCTCAGTCAGATACCCAGGTTGCAGGTTCAATCCCTGATCAGGACAAGTACAGGGGGCAACCAATCAATGCTTCTCTCTCTTTTTCTCCCTCTTCCTTCCTCACTTTTCTAAAATCAATAAAAATAAATAAATAAATAAGCCCTAACCTTTTTATCACTATACTTTAATTAATAAGAAATCTTTCAACTCAGGCTTCCTTAAATAATGGCTCTAAGAAGCCCTGTGTTAGAATAAGGGAAATTATAAGCTACTGTAGAGGTGTTTTAGTTCATAAAGACAAAGAAGAAAGAGAATAAGAGTTTAAAATATTTTGCCCCCCAAGTTCAATTACTCTAGTTTTGTTTGTTTAGGATTCCAATTTTAAATTCACTCACTCATTCATTCATTCATTCATTCAACAAATAATTATTGGAGACCTATTGTGTTTCAAGCTCTGTGCTAGACACCATCAAGGACTGTTTCACCTGCACCTGTGGTTTGCTGCTGAAAGATATAGAAACCAGTAAAAAGCCACTTGGAGCATAAATGTACAGGAAATGTAAGAACCCCTTTTCTTTTTTTCCTTTTAAGGGGAGACCACTTTTTGTGCATTTTTCATATCAGTCAAGGTGTGGTGAGCCTTCCCTGGGGGCCGGTGTTTTCTCACATGTCCATCTGCACTAGCAAAAGGCTCTCACTCAAAGACTGGCAAGGATAATACATTCAAGCTCTGGTCCACTCCTTAGGTGCCAGAAAAAGTAACCAGTCAGCCCCTTAGACGTATTTTCAGACACTCAACACACTTATATAAAAATGTATGAAACAGTAAGCTATCTTTTATCTGGTATTCTTTCAACTAAAATAGTTAGGAAATCTTAATTTTGTTGTCAACAAGTACAATGAGTACGGATGGTCCCAAGAATAACGCTCAGCCTCTGAGAGATCCTGAGGTTCTGTCTGGAGCAGTCAGGCATTTTGCTTTCAATAATTGCTTCTTACTCACCAAAGGAACATTAAATTATTCCAAATTGAGTTTTATAGTTAAAATATATTTAAGGTATCTTTTCATTTGTCTATAATTCCAATTTCTGAAAACTTTCACCCTATAGAACACAACTGAGGACAAAAGTGAGTCAAAATGACTCAGAGAACAAAAGATGGTGGTCATTAAGGTTCATATTCATAAGCAATCACATGAAGTCCTCATTTCAAACCTATTTATTTCTACTTTACAAATAATTCTAACAAACATGGTTCTCTGTGTGCTAAGAACATTGCAGATTAGAGTACCTAATTGGAAAAGGGAAAGGGGCTATAATAAGTAGATTTACTGACAGCAGGAAGAAGTAAGGAAGCCTAGCAATAAAGGAATAGAACAAGTTTTTAAAAAGATAAAAATTTTAAAGGCATAAAGTCATTCATTGAGGAGACAAGTAGTCATATAGCCTTGGGAAGTTCCTGAGGGAGACACTGAATTATAGTGGATTATAAATATTGACATTTAGTAGCATTTTTGAGAATTAATAAAATTGTGTAATTTAAATATATCATAGAAAACATGCATATTTTGATCCTTACGCATGTAAAATTAATTATCCAAAATGTCTCATTCCACAAAGACTAGGAATAGTTGAAAATAACTATTTTAACATATATGAGTGTGTATGTACACACACACACAAGTATACACAGCTCAACCTTGAACAATCAGAGGTTGTTCAACAAGCCCCTGCACAGTGTAAAACTTTTGATTCCCCCAAAGCTTAAATTGTCCCTTAGTTTATCCAGGATCCCTTGCAGATACCAAAATCCACAGATACTCAAGTCCCCTATATGAAATTGTGTAGAACCATGCATATAGTTGCCTCCCCCCACCCCCCCCGCGAGGATAACTCCCAGTCACTGATCAAAAGAGTACAGGGGAAAAAAATTCACATATAAGTGGACCTTCACAGTTCAAACTAGTGTTGTTCAACAGTCAATTTTATGTCTAAATTATATAATGTAGAATTTCTGTTAAGCTACAAAATCTCATCTCCCTAATATACTGATTATTGACATTTTGATTGTCAGCTTCCAATAAAAACATGATCAAAGCGGGTATCTGGAATCCAAAACCTTAGGTTCGTGCTTTCTTTTCATCTAATGCATCTGAGACCAGGGAAATTACCTCACTGTTCAGTGACTCAATTTATCTATTTGTATAATGAGAAAAACAAAAGCTTACCTCACAAGGGCATAGTGGACTTTGTTCCTGTTTCAAAACTTGGAAATACTTAATGTAAATCTCAATAATAGACTGGTTTGGGGTTATTATTTTGTAAGCAAACACCCCTCAAGGAAAAGATGCAAAGGAAGTTAGTCTTTCTTTGCCTGCTTTTCTTTCCTTACCATCTTTTCTTTCCAGAGAACACCACAAAGAAACAAAGAGCCAAACATACTGACTCACGTCTTTTTCTAATAGTGTTGTGGTCAATTTGCTCCCACAGAAAAAAGTAGTAGTGAAGCTTTGAACTCGGGGTTTTGGAAGGCCAAGAGTGGAAAAACGTTTCTGCAAAAAGAATGGCACATTCCAAATCTGTCCAAATCCGTCCGGAGTTATGCATTTGTGAGGAAAGTCTGCTTGGGCAGGCAGTCCCCATGGAAGCCCTTCTCTGTTGTTAGAACTTTCTGACAAAAGAAGGGGCTGGACTTTGCCTCAATGAAATAGTGAGTTGGTTTCTTTTTTGGTGTGTTTTTTCTTAAGATGGTTTCTCAGTTTAAACTTGCTTTTAGTACAAATAGGAAAATGGTGTAGCTCTGTGCCTCAAAAAGCTGGCTCCATCCTTCTTTGGGAGGAAAGGGTCTAACGTGGTTCAGAAAGCTGAAGATGCCCTCAGAGTCTTCATTAAGAGATACCTGATACTAAATCCATGATTGCATCCTAAGGTTGGCAGATGTCATGCTTTTTGTTGGATGTTGCTTTCTTGCAGCCTAATTTAGTCATACAACTTTATAGTGTACAAAGGGCTTTCACTCACTTTCATTTATTTGTAAGACCTAGTGTGTCCCTGACTTCGAGACAGTCACAATCTGGAAAAAAAAAGTTTTTTTCTAAGTAACTAGTATGATTCTTTGGCTGATAAGATTGAGTCCCTGGCTTATCCTATATATCACTCAAAGAATTTATCTGAGTGAGAAATTCTCATTATCTGAAGTACTCTAAGCCATTTCACTCTTTTCTCCCTGGCAGGAAATTTATATAAAAACATCCTTAACCTACTGTCACCATGCATGTCTTCCCTGCAGGCCATTCTATCCTTTGCTCCTTTTCTCCTGTTACAGTGGAAGAGGTATTTCTCTTCCTAAGTCTCTTCCATCACATATTCTCTGGGTGCTTTTCATACATCTCTCCTACCTACTGAACTTCAACTTCATTCTGAATCACTTGCACCATCTGCCCATCGCAGCTGCATCCTTCTTTCTTAGTGCAGACTGGACTGTGACTCACCCATGTGGCTCAGTTGGTTCTCCCGGGGAACTGAAAGGTCACAGGTTCGATTCCCATTCAGGGCACCTGCCCAGATATCGGGTTCAATTCCCTGATCAGGGCGCATGGGCAAGGCAGTCGATCTATGTTTTCTCTTTCACATCAATGTTTCTCTCTCTCTAAAATCAATAAAAGCATGTCCTCAGTAAATATTTTTTTAAAAAAAAATGCTTAAAATATTTCAGAGATATTTCATGGCTCTCAAATTTAAAGCCCAAACTCCCTCAGAGGTGAAGAGAAGTCTGAGTGTTCCAGCCTAAAAGACAGAGCTGCATGAATGAAAGCCCTTAATAAGACAAGAGATGGTTACCTTCAGAGAAAACTGTGATTATAGTGTACAGTGGGGTTAGTGACATAAGGTGTAATGGCAAGGGTTTACAAGGCCTGGTCTGGGCCTGTCTATCTCTTTCCAGATCCATTCCTTGTCATACCACCTGGAGTGGATCTCATATCCCTTTAAGGCATCTAATACTCTCACTGTAGCTGTTTTAATTAACTGACTGTCTCTCCTGCTGATCCCATAGTGACCTGAATTACATCTGTCTTACTAAGCAATGTGGCCCCAGCACAGAGCCTGAAAACCAAGTGCAGGTTCGCAGTATTGGTTGAACGGAAGAATGAATAAAGGATGCGCAAAAGATCATCAGAGAAGCACAGATAACAGAGACAAAGTAACAGATTCAAGGATTGACCAGTGTTCTAGAAAAACTGAATGGTCACAAGTCTGGTCAAAGAAGTCCAAAATCAAGAAGTCTTTAGCCACCAACAGTGAAAGGCATGAAGGAAGTCTAAGACAGGCCCTTAGCAATCACGGCAACAAAAAACTAATTCTCACAACACCCAGCCAGTCCCCTTACCCTCATCCTAGGCAGAGTTTCCCAGAGTGTGTCATAGGATGGTCCAAGAACAAAGTGCATTGTGATTCCCCATCCCCAACTAGTCCTAATGAAATAGAATCTCACGGTTGGAATCTGGCCTAAAATCTGCACTCTTAACCAGCATCCCAGGTGATACTTACGCACCTAAGGTCCTAGGCTGGAAATGGGGACAACCACAATATCTGGTTAAGCTGAAAGAAACAATAGGAAGAAATATCTTTCTCTGGTGGTGGCTAGTTCCGCACTGTGAGCCTCCTATTGCTCTATATATGATGCATGACTCATGCATAATGCATAGCTGACTCGTGGTTGGCCCTTAGAAGTTCCCACCAGGGTCAAGTGTATGGGAGTGTGGGGCGGGAGCGGGGGGGATACTTTCATGGCACTTTAGTCAAAACTGTCACTTAACTTTTCACTGTGGCCTCCGTTCTCCTTCCAATATAATCCATCTATGCATTCTGTCTGGACAGATGAATATTAACCAGCATTCAATAAAGCAATATTTTCTTGTTCAAGACCTGGACAAAAATGCTAATAATAACAACCATGAAGAATTTGTTGTTAGCTATTACTTCTCTGAGGAAAGCAAAAATGTCCCTTTTAGGCCCCACTGAGCCAGTGGTCTTAAAGTCTTCCCAATTCTGCATTATTGTCAAAGAAAAATAATGAGATATGGCTGGCTGGAAAAAAAAATCTAGAAAGTTCTATCTGAGGAAAAGAGGTTCACCTCAAACCAACATTTCCTGTTTTGATCTAGTGTTCCAAGAAGTCTCATATTTTCCCATTGGGTTTTACATATAGTTTTGTCATTTATGGTCATGCCCGTAATCTGTCATGCTCACAACGAGTCCAGAATAAACACTGATTTTTGTTACTCCTCTATTATTTATAGCTTAAGATTACTCTGCACCTTCCTCCCAGGACTCTGTTCTATCACTGGCCATTTGATATCAGTGCACACTGCATTGTAAGTCCCTAATAAACCAGAACGTATGTGATGTGGGCAGGAAAAACAATACCTCTGACTTTCCCAAAGTCGTTCGAACCAAATGTTTTAAGTGTAATTGAAAACATATTTTTACAAGCAAATAGAGCCAATAAACCAAAAAAAAAAAAAAAAAAAAAAAAAAAAAAAAAAAAAAAAAAAAAAAAAAAAAAAAAAAAAGCTGTATGGAAGCACCAGGCCCCATTTCTCTGGTTTTTAATAAACTGCAATCGAGGATGTTAGGGAGAGTGAAACATGTGTGTTCCAACCCAGAATTACACAGAACAATCCATCAGTGCTCATCCAAAGCACGGTTCATCCTTCACAAGTGCTCTGTGCAGAAAGTCCCAGCAGGGAAAGAAGAGGAAATGTGTGAGGACAGCGTGGCTTTGCATGGCCTCTTTCATGTTAGTGTGCAGATCTCATCTGCCTTTATACAGGTGGTATGATTTAAGGGTGAGAACTTCATTGCTTTTGTCTCCTTCTGGTCCCAAGACCTAAGAAAGTGATTATCTTCCTACAATTATTTTTTAAAATATAGCCACAATATATCCTCATGGGCCAGGTCCTTTTCTTGATTGCCATGACACAACTCTCACCAAATCTGAGGGACATGTTGCCCATTGTCTCCCAATGTCATATATTTCAGTAGCACTGCTTTTTCAGCCCAGCACAGGGGGGCTGGCAACGGGGGAAATGCTGGACTGAGAGACTCAATCCTTGGCATAGACTGGACATTCTGGCATACTGGCTCCTCCTATAATTTCTCCAGCTATGAATTGGAGTGGATTTATTTGCTCAATTTATAAAATGGCACCATTCATTAGAATAAATCACTTGAGGTAAAAGAACTAATTATAGAGCTTTTAGTAAAAAAAAGTAAAAGTGTTTTACCCTAAGGCTGAGGGCAGAACCAATTTCTGAGTTATAAGTTTTTACTGTATGAATGTGTTAAAGGTCCAGGGAACATGATTCGACCAAAATTCATTTAATAGCTAACCATGATGTAATAGGGTTTTACTGTTTGAAGAAAAGAATGGTGGTGTATAAAAATATCCTTTCAACGTCTATGTCAATTTTTATTCTATATCTCTTATGCAATGCTGACAAGGGAACGGAGATGGGAGAATGGTCATACACTATTGGTAAGAGTCTAAATTGGTACAACTTTTGGAAGTTTAACCAGGAATTCCACCCAGAAAATCTATCGCACAGAAATCTATATATATAAAAGCCTAATATGCAAATTGTTTGACCAGGGATTTGACTGGGAGTTCTACCACTCACTATGATGTGCACTGACCACCAGGGGGCGGCATGGAACATGATGGGCATCAGCAATGCGGTGCTGGCAGCGGTCGGCAATAGAGACACTGCCGGCCCTTATGGGCCCTGAGGAGAGTGGGATTGCAGCGAGATGGTGGAGCAGGTGAGCAGGTATGGCAAGGCCAAGATTAGTGTGAACAGGGACCAGATGGCTCTGCCAATCACCCCACAGACGGCAGCCAGTGGCAGCGGTGTGGGGGTAGGGTCACCACTGGATCCCAGGTGCTGAGAGATCACCCTGCAAGAGGAATGGTGGAACAGGTGAGGGGGCGGGCTGCAAGGCCGGGGCATGAGCTGGGGCTGTGAGCCTGGGTGAGTGAGCTGGGACCCAATCCCCACAGGCCACCCTGAGGGATCTTACCTGTGCACGAATTCTTGCACCAGGCCTCTAGTGCGCATATGTTTTTCTTAGGATATAAGAACAGCCTTTAAGAACATAATCAATAAAGTGAAAAGGCAGCTTATGGAATTGGAGAAAATATTTGCAAATCAGTTATCAGATAAGAGGTTAATATCAAGAGAACTCCTACAGCTCAACAACAACAATAACAAATAAGCAACCCATTTTTAAAAGGGGCAAAGGACTTGAATGGAAATTTCTCCAATGATATACAAATGGCCAACAAGTACATGAAAAGATGCATAGCATCACTATTAAGGAAAGGCAAGTAAAAACCACAATGAGATATAGCCTCACACCCATTAAGATGATGACCATTTAAAACACACACACACAGATACACAAAATGGCGAGAATATAGAGAAATTGGAATGCTGGGCACTGTTGGTAGGAATGTAAAATGGCACACCTACTATGGGAAACAGTATGGTGGTTCCTCAAAAAATTTAAAATAGAATTATCATGTGACCCAGAAATTCCACTTCTGAGTATATATCCAAAAGAATTGAATATATGGGCTCAAAAATATATTTGTACGCCTATGTTCAATAGCAGCACTATTCACAATAGCCAAAGGTAGAAGCAACTTAATTTTCCATTGATGGATAAATGAATGGATAAACAAAATATGGTGTGCACATATATATAATGGGATATTATTCACCCTTTAAAATAAATATAATTCTGACACTTGCCAAAACATGGGTGAAACTTGAGAGCATTATACTAAGTGATTCAAGCCAGGCACAAAAGACAAATATTGTATGACTTCACTTATATGAGGTACCTAGAATAGTTAAATTCACAGAGGCAGAAAGTAGAATGGTGGTTGCCAGGAGCTGAGGGAAGGAGGGAATGGCAAGTTGTTTAATGGGTATAGAATGACAATTTTTCAAGATGAAAAGAATTCTGGAGAGTGCACAACAATGTGAATGTACTTTATACTACTGAATTGTACACTTAAAAATGATTAAGATGGATTTGCAGCAGCATGGATGAACCTGGAGAGCATTATGCTAAGTGAAATAAGCCAGATAAAGAGAAGTACCACATGATCTCACTGATTTATGGGATATAATGAACATAAACTGATGAACAAAAATAGATGTAGAGTAAGGTGACCAAGACGTCCCACTTTTGGTGGGACAGTCCCGATTTTTAACAATTTGTCCCGTGTCCCACGATGTTTTAAAAAAAGTCTTGATTTTTGGAAAGAATGCATGACAAGCTAGGGAATGGCAGGAGAACGGGAAGGGAATATACAGTTTTCGGTGGCCAAGCGGTCAATGGTGTCCTGCCTTACCAATGATAAAATCTGGTCACCTTAATAGAGACATAGACGCATGGAACAGACCATTAAATCTCAGAGGGAAGGCAGGAGACAGTGGAGGAGGGAGGGAGAAATCAACCAGAAGACTTGTATGCATGTAGGTAAGCATAACCAATGGACACAGACAATAGAGCAGTGTGGACCTGTGCTAGGAGGTGAGAGTGGTCTGGGAAAGGTCAACGAAGGAAAAAGGAGACATATGTAATACTTTCAATAATAAAGAATTTTTTTAAAATGATTAAGATGGTACATTTTACATTATGTGTGTTGTACAACATTAAAAAATAATGATGCTAATTGCAGTAATAGTGAAAATATGCAAGTTTTTAAAATGGGAAATAGCTATTAAATAACATTCCATGCAACAATTTTAAAATGTTGTATAAATGCATGTATTGACTTAGTAGGATATATATTTTGAGTTAAAAAGGCAACATCCTTATAATGACTATAGTATTAGTTAGTTAGGGCTACCATAACAAAATAATACAAATTAGGTAACCTAGAACAATCGAAATTTATTGTTTCAGAGTTCTGGCAGCTAGAAGACCAAGACCAAGATGTTCAAAGTGTTGGTTCTTTTAGAGGGCTGTGAGGAAGAATGTTTCATATCTCTCTACCAACTTCTAATGGTTCCTGGAAATTTTTGACATTCCTCGGCTTGTAGATGATGTGTTACCCCTGTATTTTCACATAGAGTTCTCTATGTGCATGTTTAACTCTGTGTCTAAATTTCCCTTTTTATAAGTCATATTAGGGGTCCACCCTTCTTTAGTATGACTTCATCTTAATGAATTACATCTGCAGCAACTTCATCCAAATAAAGTCCCATTCTAAGGTATTAAGGGTTAGGAGTTTAACATCTAAATGGGGAGGGAGGAGACAATTCAACCCATAACAACTATCTAATTTTTCTAGTTAAAAAAGCTATATACATGTATATATGCATATGTGTATATATGTGAGTATGTGCATCTATGAATATGTAAAACACTGGTACGCATAAAACTGTTAATTGGAATTACCGCCTGGGAAATGGTGGAGAGTAAGGAGGTTGAATGGTTAGTACTTATGCTTTTTATCTCCACATTTTTTAATTGATTGAAAAATGTTCTGGCCTGGGCCAGTGGCTGAGTTGGTTAGAGTATCATTCTGATATACCAAGGTTGTGGTTCAGTCCTCAGTCAGGGCATATACAAGAATCAACCAGTGAATGCATAAATGAGTGTAATGACAGATCAATGTTTCTCTCTCTTTCTTTTCCTCTTTCTCTAAACTCAATGAATAAAAAAATTAAAAAGAAAAATTTTCAGCAAACATATATAGCTATTAAAAATTTAAGAAAGCACCTGAAAAACTTTTAAGGTGTCTTACAGGCGTCCATCAAAGTAGATAGTAGGCAGCATTGGAGAGCAGTGGGAACTACAACAATTAAGAATTCAAACCATTGGAATACTTTTCAGATACCAATGTGTAAAACAGCAATATTTTACACATCTCCTTCACCCAGAAAAGGCCTTGGGAGTCATTGGCAGAGTTGAAATAGCACTGCAGTTGGAGTCCAGGAAGCCTGATGGAGCTCCATTTCTGGCACTAGCTGGCCATGTCACCAGGTTCTTAACCACAGTGCACTTGCATTGGTATCTTTAAATAGTTCTGTAAATTTCAGATATGCAGTCCCTTGGTCTATGTTTGATAATATCTGGCTTATAGATGAATGCTATGCATCACGACAAAATTTGAGTCTAAAAATAGCCAACTGTCACTTTTCCTAGACAAAGATCTGGACACAGAGGTCATTGGCCTAAGCTGTATGCTTGAAGTACAGCATATAGGTGTTACATGACTAGACAGCCTGATTCTGCCTCTGAAAATTGTCTATGTCACCCTCCACTATTGCTATGGTAAGGACAGTTTCCACCACAGAATCATACAACAGACACAGCTGGACCCCACAAACCTGTCACTCTCCAGAGCTTCTGCGTCACTTGTCTATTCAATCAGGAAATAATAAGTACCCACTATGAGTCAGTACTACAACAGGCCCTGGGTTTCATTGATCAGCAAAATAAACAAAGTCTCTATCCAGTTGAAGGAGGTCAAGGAAACTTGTAATTATAAGACAATGTGAAATATCACGTGAATCACAGGGTGCTCAGGAAAGCCCAGCTCTCTGAGTTAGGGCTCCCCTCACTCAGTCATAAAGGTTTTCCAAATGCTTCTCTTCACAGCATGGCATCAACTCAGCTTTGAAATCCTGAGTTAGATTATTTGACCATGACCCTATTGGCTTCCCAAAAAGTCTGTTTCTCACTTGCATCTGTGCCTACTGGGGAGGGGCATAGCTTGGACAAGAAGTAACCAAGGCCCTATGATTCAGCTACTCAAAGGAGAGAAATAATGGCATATCTGATTGGGAGGCATTTTTCAAATTCCTGGATGGTGTCATGTTTTCACTCTAAGTAAGAGAATCCACTCTGTCCAGTCTAGGTGAAGAGGGATTTCAATTTTGATCACAGGTGCTAAGAATAATGTGAAACACTTACCCATTCTTCATCAGAGTCAACATCTACCCTAGCCCACTCACTGTTTTTATTGACCATTACATTAACCAATAAGTGTCCATTTGAAGTCTTCCAAGAGTATGTTTGTTAGTTCCATTAAGCACAGCACATGTCAAAGTAACAGGGCTCACATCTCTTTTCTGTTGTCTCTAAGTCCCCTCAGAATTCTGTTTCTTGTCCTATAATGTTTCTTAACGTTGACCTGCAGAACTCAAGCAAACACATGGTTGTTTTTGTTTTCATGGAATTCTAATCATGGTGGTTATGGTGACGGTGTTTTGGTTTGTCTTTTCACTGCAGAAAGCCATATAAATTTACCAGATCCCAATGTAAGCTGATATCTGACTTCTTTGACCCTTAAATCTTATTTTTCCAGCAATGCCCACTGTCATTTTTCCCCTTACGATTGACTTCTGAAATCATGACTAGTCTATACTAGAGGAAACAAGCTTGGTAAGAAAGGGATGAAGATGGTGAGATTATTTTTCCCCCACAGAAAGGGACCAACCTGGGTCTCTTATGAAAGCAATGTTTCTTTAGAAGTTGTAAAAATCTAAGTTTATTTGGAAGTTGTAAAAATCTAAAAATTTTTTTAGAATTTCCCCATACATCTAAGAAGAGACAATTAGTTTAAGATCTTTTTCCTAGTCCTGCTAATTCTATAAATTCTACAACAATTTGCTACATACAATGGACATTTCATCACAATTCATTGATTTGGAGATTCAAAAATAAATAAATAAATAAATAAATAAATAAATAAATAAATAAATAAATTCCTACTTTAAAAAAAAAAAAAACCTACCTCTTGGTACCAAATACTCACTGAATATAGCAGCAACTTCAGAGTGGAGTCTATCTATGGGATCTAAGTACAATACTAATCCATTGAATGAATGTTATAAGTACACTAGAGGCCTGGTGCACAAAAATTTGTACACTCCGGGGGCTCCCTCAGCCTGGCCTATGCCCTCTCACAGTCTGGAACCCCTCAGGGGATGTCCATCTGCTGGCATGCCTGGCCAGCCTGGGTGAGGGGCAGAGGGCTGTTTCAGGCTGCCCACAGCCCCTTCAGGGTTCAGGTCCCTACTGGGGTGCCTGGCTGGAAGCAGGTATCTGGGATTTATTTAACTTCTATAATTGAAACTTTGTTGCCTTGGTCCCCTTGCTCGAAGCCTGGCTTGCCCCTGGCAACCCAAGGTCCCAGCCTGGCAGGTATCTGGGGTTTGTTTATCTTGTATAATTGAAACTTTGTAGCCTTGAGTAAGAGCTCAGGGCCCACAGGGCCCTGGCTTCCTCCATTGCCTGGGGCAACTCCAGCTCTGTGGCCACCACCATCTTAGTTGAGTTGATTTGCATATTTTCTCATGATTGGTTGGTGGGCATGGCTTGTGGACATGGCTTGTGGATGTAATGGAGTTAGGGTCAATTTGCATATTACTCTTTTATTATATTAGATTCTCCACCATAGGAAGGGAATGATTATGCAGAATTCAGTGTACAACCATGCTATTGTGTTTATTGCCTTTCTCCCACTTGAATGTAAGCTCTAGAAAAAC
Organism: Murina feae; assembly: GCA_004026665.1. Classification (NCBI taxonomy): domain Eukaryota; kingdom Metazoa; phylum Chordata; class Mammalia; order Chiroptera; family Vespertilionidae; genus Murina; species Murina feae. The sequence goes on along the minus strand of PVJC01000882.1, from coordinate 61,837 downwards.
AGGGACTTTATTTTGTTCCCTGTGTGCTGAATGTCCAAGGCCTGGAACAGTGCCAGGTATAATGTAGGCCTTCAACTACTATTTGTTGAACAAATGAACGAATGTAACAATAAGGTTATTTTTGTCTAATGGCAACTTTCAGATTGGCTCAACTGAATCAGCTTTGGCTGTCCTTAATGACATCTTGAATAGATTTTGAAACTTCCTGGTCACTTTTCTGCAATTGAAGGCTCAGTCCAGTTCAACCTCAAATCTCCTGTGAATCTTTTTTCTCTCCTTCTTCTCTTTCACTTCTCCTTCCAGCTTAGCACCCTGTTATGGATGCTGAGCTTGCCCTGGCTCTGGTTTTAACACCCTTTTTCTCACTTCCCCTCTGTGCAGGCCTGTTCTTCAAGTGTTTGGGATGGGAGGAGGGAAAAGAAATAGACCAGCTGTGTTTGTTTTACTTAACCTGCTGTAGTTGAAGTGCTTTATCCATTGACTGAAGCATCTTCACTGGGTGCTATTCAGTGCCCCCCACCCTACCCCCACCAATGCTCCACAGTATTGCCATTTCTCAGATTGGAAAGTCAAGGAGCAGATGACAGGTTCCCTTCTTGCGGGCATCCTCAACTTTTATAAAGGGTTCTTAGAGCCCCTTATATTTCTGTCCTCAGCCAATAACTTGGCTTTGGGAAGTGGAAAGTAGCTACCATCTCCCTCACCACAGGAAAAACAGCTCACCAAAAACACTGACTTCTCCACTCTCCCCATCTTCTTGTCCTTTCTCAGATAAAGTAGGGTGGAGAGGGTGGAGAAGGAAAAGAAACATTAAATTTGATTGCCACAGGCCTGCCATGCCTGGGGTCTCTTAGTAAAACCACATTTGATGTGTCAGGAACAATTGGTGAATCTACTTAGATTTACCATCTTTCTGAGACCCTACACGTCAATTTCAGCACAAGAAAAATCCCATTAAAATCCTGTTATTTGTGCTACAGAAAAGATTGACTATCCTTTCTTTCTGTTTCTTTCTTTCTTTCTTTTTGTCTTTCTTTCTTTCTTTCTTTCTTTCTTTCTTTCTTTCTTTCTTTCTTTCTTTCTTTCTTTCTCTGTGTCTTAATTTATTTACTTACTTGATTGGAAGTGCTTTCCTTTGAGTTTTATTTAACACGTAAATATCCACTGATGGCAACAGTGTTTCCTGATATTTCCTTTCATGAGGATTTGGCTGTGCTTTGGATTTAAATCTCTGTCAGGGCCTGACATAGTGCCTTCTTCTGTAAGCAATAATGGAAATATTCAATAAACACATTACATTCTTTTTTAAAAATATATTTTATTGATTTTTTACAGAGAGGAGGAGAGAGGGATAGAGAGTTAGAAACATCAATGAGAGAGAAACATTGATCAGCTGCTTCCTGCACACCCCCTACTGGGGATGTGCCCACAACCAAGGTACATGCCCTTGACCGGAATCAAAACTGGGACCCTTCAGTCTGCAGGCCAATACTCTATCCACTGAGCCAAACCGGTTAGGACCACATTACATTCTTGATATAGGATTAGGTACTTGAGAAGATGATCAGAAATTCTAGATATCAAACTGAAACCTGCTTAAAGAAGCTTGTATCATGTCATTAACTTTGGATGAAATCATGGAGATTTCAGATCCATGAAGACATTTCTAAACTCCACTCTGAAATTTCACAGGGTTCAAGGTTGGGTTCTACAGTGCTCCAATCATCAGGGAAAAAATCTTCCATTTGAGAAAAGAACAATATTTTTAAAATAAAATGCATGCTTAGGAGGCATTAAAACAGAAATATTTGATAATGAAACAGTCTTTTATCTCTGTTTGCTAACAGTTCTTTGGGCATCAAAATGTCTCATGAGCTTCTAAAATCCCAAAATGGCCACAAATTGCCACAATTTGCAGATGTTTCGGAGTTCTGTTTCTTGGGGTTCAATTCATTCAATGGGCCTTATTACAGGGTTTTTGCTCTGCCACAATTTAGATAAATGAGTGGAGCAGTCCCTATGGTTTCACTTTCACACTCAAAAGTTCACCAGCTTTTTTTGGATCTTAAATGAACACATTGTATATGTCCCTCTGTAATATATGCATTCAGAGAACAAAAAGTCAGACTAGCATGAAAGGTTATTGTGGGGAGAGAGAATAATCTAATTTTATTGGTTTCCATTTTTCATTGAAACTTGAATCACATTCTTATTTAAATCAATTTCTCTCTCTGTACTTTTCTTGCTTTCTTAGTAATAAGGGACAACATCTACTTGTCTCAAACAAATGCAATGCTATGACAATTAAATGGAAAAATAGTGGTAAAATAAAACTTTATGCCAGAAATCCCCTTTGTTGCATCAAAAGTTCTGTAACTAACTGCACATCATTGTCAAGTCTTAACGTCTAGTCTTCATTTTCCTCCTCTGTCAATTTAAGTTCAGGCTAATTTATTGCCTATTCTGCACCAGGTTGTATGGAGAGGATTTATCATACTTTATTTGTATTCATGATAACTCTGAATTTTGTAGAAGAAACAGATTAAATAAGGTTAAGTAATTTGCCCAGCATATGGTTTGGTCCCTTAATTATAGAACTTCAATCCAAACCTTCATTTACTTAATACCAAAACCCTAGTTCTAATTGCTGCAGTATGCCATCACCTAAATGAGCTCTGAGCTCCCTCTACTATTCCTTTAGGTTCCATGTTCTGAGCCATGGAACTATTTCATTTCAATACAAGAAGTATCATTGGGTCAATTATTATTGCTGGCTATATATGTAGCAAGCATAGTATGCCTTTATATTCTTTAATTATGTGTGTGCTGTTATGTTGGAGGAAAAAGAAAAAGCAGGAAGGTTTACCTTCTTTGATTTCTATCTTTTGATGCTACCTAACTAAATGGTTTTCTTCTTAAAGATTCTCCCAAGTAGAGATTACACAATTTCCCTGAGAAGACCATCTATTGTGTAATATTGGAGGATGTTTTTCCTGTATCTAATGTGGCTCCCTCCTATTCTAATTTATTGTTGGTACTTGAGAGTTAATTTGGTCATGGTTCCCTATCTTTCTTATGATGGGAAACAATAGGACAGGATGTGCTTAAGGGGAGATACAAAAATATTGTATTGAGAGACCACATGGAATGTTAATTCTTTCTTGCAATCAATGTTTCAACGTCTGTACAGATTAAAAGTGGAAGGAAAGAAATGCCCACACAGACAGATGGGAAGCCCAAGTCTTACGTAAAACAAAAGTGTTTAACATCTACTCTTCTTTTAAACAGTAAAAACTCGGTGTCAGCTGTGCCTGGGCTTTTTGGCTTTGAGAAATAACACTTGAAAGGAAGAGGGTGGAGAGGAAGGAAAGGTAGCTCCAGCAGATAGATAACTGATTTCATCAAGAATCATCCAATGTGCTTAATTAGAATTATTTTCTCCATATGTGCTGGCCCAGAAAATGAAAACGTCTTGTCCTTCCATCTTTGGAGTGAATTATGCTTTTCCTATCAGTTACACACTCCGTGGAAAGGAAAAACATTTGAAAGGATAGTACAAAAAACTTTTTAAACATTAGAAATGAATGAGAATTTCTAGGCCTCTTGTTTTCACTTTGGAAAAACTATTATAAATAGCATAATTAAAAAACGTCTGGCAAAAACAAAACAAATGTTTCCTGTCAGCATGGAAAAAATAATTCCTGTCTAAAGTTGTGTTATCTGGTTTTCAGTCCACTTAATTAAGAAAGCTGTTAAATGTCATGCTACATGTCATCAAATGTTCTTTTGAAAACTTAATTTAATTTTTTATGAATTTATTTCAGTCTTTGTGTTCTCACTATTTAATCCTGTAGGATTTTTTAAAGTAGAGTCATCATTTCTAAAATTTAAAGTCACATTTTGCCATAACTACTTTTTACACATCGGAGTTAAAAGATACCAGAACAGAGAAGTACATTGAAGATCAAGTCATCTAATAAAATATATTACACATACCATTAATATCACTAGTGTCTTCCGTATCATTAATACTTTTAAAAAGAAAAACTGAGATATGAAAATTGCTTCAGGTGAGTTGAGCTATATTAATTAAATCTACACCCTCTACGTTGTCACATAAGAAAACTTGAGACTCAGAACTTAAATAAAACAAAGCTCATAAAGTTGGTGGCAGGAAGCTAGTGAACTTACTTCACTCCCACACTGTTCAAACAATATTTATTAAGCAGCTACTATGTTCCAGACATAGTGTTAGGTTCTGATTATACTGTACAAAAGTGAATACAGGGTGTCCAGTCTGAAGTTTACAATTCAATGGAAGTGTAAAATAAATAAATTGATAAGTAGATTTTGGTTTAACAAATGACTCACAAACTTAGCACTTTAAAAATATATACATTTATACAAGGACAGGAACATGGGGGGGGGTAACAGATCAGCCAAGGGACTTTTGGTGCATGCATTTAAGCATAAATAATGGACACAAAACACTGGGGGGTAGGGGAGGCGGGCGGAAGGGCAGGGGAAAAAAGAGATATATGTACCAATCTTTGTAAAACTTTATGTAATAAAATATATATATATATACATTTATAATCTAACAGCTTTATGGATAAGGCAATTGGTATACTTTAGCTGGGACCTCTGCTTTAGGGCCTCTCACAAGGCTGCAGTGAAGGTTTCAGTCAGCCTTGAAGTCTTACCTGAAAGTCAACTGGAGAAGAATTATCTTTCAAGCTCATATGGTGGTTGGCCTATTAGGCTGTGGTCTTAAGTTTCCTACTGGCTGTAGCTAAAGACCACCCTCAATACCTCACTACATGGGCCTTCCCACAACATGGATGCTTCTTTTATAAGCGTGTGCAAGTCAAAATGGCAACAGAGAGTCTGTTAACAAGATAGAGGTGCGTATTGGGAACCTCTGACGCATTCATCTGCCACAGAATTTTATGGTAAAACATGATAAATGCTGTGGTGGGGGGGAGGCACAGGAGCAGCAGGAACATAGCGGGTGGACTCTAAATCAGGCTGAGAAGGCCTGGCTGTCTTTTGACTTGGATTTCTGAGGACAAGGAGTCATTACACGAATTAAGAAGGTCATTGCAAACGGGAGCAGTGTCTACAAATGGGCAGGAACATTAAAAAGCACAACATAGCTAAGATCTTTGTAAATAACTTGTAGTGACACTCTACCAGATAATTTGAAAGAACACTTGTTGTTTAGGATCACCAAATTTGAGAGTTGAAGACTCCACATGGAGAAACTAAGGCTGAGAGACATTAAGCCTAGCACATGGTACCTATTCACTAAATGTTGATGAATGAATGGAATGGTCTAGAAATGGGATTCCACTCTCATACCCCACACAATAACCATATAAATCAACCTCCATCTCTTTTAAGAAAATTAAAAAGATAAATTACAAGTGTTAGGAGATAGAAGGAAGATATGTATTACAGTAAGAAAAATTCCAGAGATAGAGCCTGTTGGAAAAGAAACAGAAAGATTTTATTTCAATTCTAATATCTACCCACAGAAATAAAAATAAAAGATAGAAATTGTTATGGTGTGACACAGCTCTTTGGGTAGGAGGAGCACTTTATAGACACATAAGGTAATAATAAAATGTTTACAACTAGTACTATCACTCCATTAGAGGGTGGGGAAAGGAAGAGAGAGAAACAAAAGTTCCAGAACCTTCATCTTGTGCTCACCAAATCCTGTATAATTTCTGTCTCAAAAACATATGCAATACAATATTCATAGGACCCAAGATAAGAAATGGTTTATATTTCACATATTTATATCAGATTTAGTTTTTTTGCCTTGGTGTGAAATATACACAATTTTGTATTTCAGCTGAAGAGCTTATTTTTTAAGTGATGTGGAAACAACAAAACAAGAAAATATCACTCTGATATTGCAGTAATTACCTAAAAGACACATATAAGAAGCTTTCTGAACCAAAAATAAACTTGAATAATAATGGTAACCTCTTCTTACATGTCAGGTATGGTTGCAGAAAATATATTGAATGAAAAGTACACATTTATGATTCTTCCATTTATATAGTGTCAGATCTAACATTGGTCAAATTTAGTCATTCTGTCATCCTATGGTGATGGGTAAACCCATCTGGAATCAGCTTTTGGAGAGAAAACAGTGGAGGGACTATTAGGGTCTATCAGCGAGGACATCTCTTACACTGCCTCTTGGGATGCTGAATCATTGCCTTCTTTCCTTCCTCCGCCAAGGCGTACCTATCTTTCCTGGTGTGTGTGTAGGGGACAGGGGTGGAGATGGGTATCAAAAAAGTATATTCATTTCTATTAATGCTCTACAAATCTGCAGCAGTACCAAAATCCTTAATGAAAGAGATTTTTAAAGACTATGGAGCGTGAACCACTGGGAAGGAAGATGTCAAATAAATAGAAGTGCAATTACTTTTTAAATATGAAAAAGTAAAAGTAATAACTAAGATGTATGTGATAAAACATCATTTGAGAATCTTGTGGGAATGACAATTCTTCAGATGCTTTGAGATTCAGAAACTTTTTTTAATTCTTTTGAGGAGGGGATGGTCTAAGGTAGAAAACTTCAAGCTCTTGATTATGTACACCAATTTTTGAGAGAAGTATTCAATTATCTACTAACTCTCAAAACTGCTACAAAGAGAAAAAAAGGAACTTGGGGGGCTTTAGTTATTAACTTGATTTCTCTTCATAAAACACTTTTTAAAAATATATTTTAATTATATTTATTTTAGAGAGGAAGGAAGAGGGAGAGAGAGATAGAAACATCAATGATGAAAAAGAATCATTGATTGGCTGCCTCCTGCATGCCCCACAGTGGGGGTTGAGATTGCAACCCAGGCACGTACCCTGCCTGGGAATCGAACCATGACTTCCTGGTTCACAGTCATGCCAGCTTGGCTTCATAGAACACTTTTATTGAATTATACAAAGTGATCCACCTTAGAGCCAAGGAGCTTTTAAAGAGAAAAGACACAGTAATCTAACACTGGTGAAACCTGGGAGGCTCCACAGCTCAGGCAGGTAAACTAAGTAAAATGCACATTTTTAGAAAAGCTATTGAAAAGAGAGGTAGAAAACATATTCTTCGTTTCAATATCTAAATTTTTTACATGTAGGTGACATTGCCTCTTTTATTACTGATTCATAAGGAATATTGTGATATTTCCATTGTATATTGAACTATTCATCCCTATCTTTCATGTTTCCTTAACTTCTTAGATTTTCCATTTCTTTTTCTCTTAGAGTTTTTTGAATTTTATTTTAACAGTATATTTTCATTTTTAATGAACATATGTTATTTCTGTCATTTATATTTGGCTCTCTTTTTAAGGATGCCCCATTTTTCAGTATTTCCTTTTTCTTTTGAATGTATTTACTTTGTTGTCATTAACTATTCTTATTGTACTTATTTTTAACTTTCTTTTAAATAATTCTCTATCAGTAGTTTAACTTACCTAATAGAATTCTCCCATTAGTTAAAGCAATGAGTTTTTGCTTGTCCTTTTTCATTTTGTTCTGTGAGCTCCTCTTCAAAGAGAGTGGTCTCCTACTTCTACACTGATGACAGCCTGGTGTGGAGATTCCTTCGGAGTAGTTCTTCGTTGTCTTCTGCTGAGGATCTGCAAGTGTCACCAGTTCTAGACCAGATTACTTTAGACTTGGTTGTGTGTCTGTTCCATTTGAGGTATTCAGATTCTAGTCCCACAAACAGCTTAGATTTAGACTTTCAGTTTCCATAAGTCTTTCCTCTCTTGGCCCGTGGCAGGCGCCCTGTTTCAGGCTGCATCCTCATGCAATTTCCCAGGCCTGTCTCTGGATCAGATTGTTCTAGCTCCTTTTATGACCTGGACAGACTATTTCCAGATATATTTCCCCATTATACAAAGTGCTTTAGACATTAGCTTCTAAAGCATATATCTAATGCTACTAACCCTAGCCTGCTTGGCATCAACCACCACTCACTTCAATGACAAATTCCCTCTATTTCCTGGTACTTAGATATTTCTCTTTCTCGTTTGAAGTCAGCCTTTGTAACTAATATTTTAAAATTTGTATCATAGCTGACATTACAATGTATTTTCAGTTAAAAGACATGCTTCATACATCTGGTTAGTCAGCCAACCTTTCCAGAAATCAATTTTATAGCTGAAAAGAAATAGATCTGGGAATTTTTATAGCCAGATATCTTATTGAAGTAGTGTTTTATAAGTAAGAAATAGACTCACTTCTTTGAATTATTAAACATTTATTTCTGCTGACTCTATTACTTGTGATCTTTATTTTAGCATTCAAGAAACCTTTTCTAATGAAAATGACACAAGGTCCTAAGTCCATAAAAATTACTACATATTGGAGAAAGGGCAACACATAATTTAGTATCACTCACCTTGGCACCAAACCATGAGGAGGAAAGGCTTGGTTGCCTTCCCTGATTAAGGGTAAAAGTTCTTGAATTTTCTACCAAAAAGGAATTTGAGTGAATTTTCAGACTCAGATATAAGAATTTTCAGACATCCTCTTTCCCTTCAAAATCCATTTTGAGACTACCACCCATAGGTTTTCTACGTTTCTTTTCAATAGATTTTCTGAAAATGTAAAGTTATTAATTCATTTTTCCTGCTTTAAATTATTTTATATCTCTTCATATATTAAAATGGTTGTTTCTACCTTTGGTGTAAATAACAGGCATTTATTACCCACCACATTAAACAGTGTCTCTATTACTAGTCTTTAACATTATATGAAAGTAAATTTTGAGAAACAGTATTTTGAGAAAAAAATATTTTTTTGTTGTTCATTATTTTTATTTTCCTGCCTTTATTTCACTTTAATTCTAAGATAGTTGTTAGGTTTGGGATTTTTTTTTTTTAATCCTCACCCTAGGACAGGCTTATTGATTTGAGAGAGAGACGGGAGAGAGAGAAAAGAACATCAATGTGAGGGGAAAACATCTACCAGTTTGCCTCCTATATGCACCCTGACTAGGTTTCTAGCCCAAAACCCAGGAATGTGCCCTGACTGGAAATTGCACGGGCAACCTTTCGGTGCATGGACACACTTCAATCAACTGAGCCACACCAGCCAGGGCTGGGTTTTTTTCTTTCTTTGTTTTGTTTTGTTTTCTAGTCTCATTTTATGTACCATTTGTAAAGAAGTAGCAGAGCATAGGTGTTAAGATTTACAGTTCTAGAGTCAGACTGCCTAGGTTTAAATTTAGCCTCTACTACTTGGTACTAACTGTGTGGTCACTGGCAAGCTTCATAACCCGTGTACTTCAGTTTTCACATCTGGACAGTAGCGATGATAGGATGATAACAGTGCCTACCACGTAGGATTGTTTTAAGGACTAAGTTAATTAATATATATAAAGCACTGTTAGACCTCAGTACATATTACTTATCATTCTATTTCACATTTCCATGAGGCTCTTTGCACATGCATCTCCAAGAGAGTGTTCCTAATCATCACCAAGCCTAATGATTTCATAGTTTTATGGAAAAGTCTCAAGAAAAACAATACTATGCTATCACATTTCATGATCTCTTCCTTTTCTTTTCTTTTTTTTATGAATGGATGCCTTTCCAAATAACCCTTCCTTTTTTAAATCAAAACCTTTTTTTTTGAGACTGTTTATAGGAAATCTCTATGAATGGTAGGAGTTAAGGCAAAAGAAGAAGGCCAGAGCGGGCGCTCACAGCCCCTGTTGGTCCTGTGGGCCAAGATAAACATCCTTGGCAAGAAGTGCCTTGCTCACCCCACCCTGTCAGTTTGGAGGTAAAGGTTTTGGACTGTGGTATTTCTACTCCACCCAACTTCTGTTCCATTTTTAATATACCTTTGTGATAAAAGGTATTGTATCCATTTTTTAAAAAGCCGTGAAGGTGTGGCTGACAAGAAGGAAGGCAGTATCCTGCCACTGCCTCAGACATGAAAGGGCCTCCAGCCCCAGCTTCCGGCTCACCCCCCTATTCTGGCTGCATAGCTCAGACCCCACATTTTGTTCAGCCAAAGCAACAACATTCACATACATCACCACCTGGGAAAATGCCATAAATTGTCCCAAGTCATGTGTGCTCTGGCAAAAACTCAGGTATATGATTAAGCTCACAATGGCCAGTCAAAGAAAGAATGTCAGTGCACCTTGCTTTCCTCAATAAATGAGTTCCTAAAACTGCCTGGAAATCGTATATTTGAGCATTGAATCACTTCTTAAATGCATTGGGAACTTGTTGCTTAATGAATACTGAAGAGGGGTTATGTATTGACTAACAAAATTCTTTTATAAGGTAATAATGACCCTTTGGTTTGTCAGCTTTTACATTTAGAATTTTGTAATCTGGTTTTCCTTCAAAAAAGACACACCTGTGACATTAGTTTCTTCATTATAGATGCTACTTCATCTCTAGGTGCCAGTTCTGTTGGGGGATATTAGGGCACCAGACTCAATAGCTCTGAAGTCCTTTCCATTCCAAAATGTGCCACCTTATTAAGGCAAATCCAGGAATAACTGGAGAAAAGCCCTTTGTTTGCGTATTCTTTCTGATTTTATCACCATGCATAGTCTGAGGTATTGTGCTTCTACTGTCATTTTCTCAAACGGCTTGATTTGAGACTTCACAATGGGGCTGGTCTGACTATCTTGTGGACATGGGACTGAGAGCTGGCACTGAACTAACACTTTAAACTCCCTTTCTTTCTATGGCTACTTTCCTGCTTTACTACTTTTGATCCAGAAAGGAATCATAAAATCAGGAGTGCCTCTATCAAATTCACATGTTTGGACCTTCTTTCTGGGCGTTCCCTGGACCATAGGGCACTACATACAATATATTTTTTTATTTGCTACTAGAGGCCCAGTGCACAAAAATTTGTGCACTTGGGGCGGGGGGGCAAGGACAGGGTCCCTCAGCCTGACCTGTGCCCTCTCACAGTCTGGGACCCCTCGGGAGATGTCCACTTGCTGGCTTAGGCCCGCTCCCCAGGGGATTGGGCCTAAGCTGGCAGTCAGACATCACTCTGACAGCCCAGGAGGAGCCCTCGGGGGATGTCCACTTGCCAGCAGGGAGCAGGCCTAAGCTGCATCCTTAGTGCTGCTGAGGAAGTGGGAGAGGCTCCCACCACCACTGCTGTACTGGCAGCCATCAGCCTGGTTTGTGGGTGAGCAGAGCTCACTCTGTGGGAGCAGCTCCTGCATTGAGCGTCTGCCCCCTGGTGGTCAGTGTGTGTCATAGTGACCAGTCATTCCCAGTAGTTCTGCTGTTAGGGTCCATTTGCATATTACCCTTTTATTATATAGGATAGAAGCCTGGTGCATGGGTGGGGGCCAGCTGATTTCCCCTGAAGGGTGTCCCGGATCAGGATGGGGGTCCCACTGGGGTGCCTGGCCAGCCTGGGTAAGGGGCTGAGGACCGTTTTCAGGCTGGCCACAGCCCCTTCAGGGTGTGGGAGTCCCTGCTGGAGTGCCTGGCCAGCCTGGATGAGGGGCTGAGGGCCGTTTACAGGCTGACTATGCCCCCCAATGACCCAAGCTCCCAGCCTCTCCTTTTTTTCTTTTTCTTTTTTTTTCTGGGATGTATTTATCTTCTATAATTGAAACTTTGTAGCCTTGAGCGGAGCCAAGGGCCAGCCAGGACAGGCGGGAAGCTTGGCTTCCTCCATCGCTGGGGGCAACTCAAGCCCCCTGCTCACTCCAGCTCCATGGCCGATGCCATCTTAGTTGGGTTAATTTGAATACTCGATCCTGATTAGCTGGTGGGTGTCACTTGTGGGTGTGGCTTAAGCATAGTGGAGGGACCATTAAATGGCATGTTTCTCATTTATTATACAGGATAAGAACCAGAGATGAGAAAATCATATTAACTCTACTTCATATACTAGAAAAGAGTACTGCAAATTAGTTAGGTTTCTCAACCAAGTCACCTTAGCTGGTAGCGAATGAAGTGGAAGATGCTCAATTTTGTAACATATTTATAAGGCTACCCTGCTTGAAGTTGAAATGTCCTACCAGGTGTATTTTAGTTAGTAACTTTTAGAAACTGTCCTTAATCCCAAATGAACACCATAGTCTTCATCCAGGGAGTTCATATGTTCACCAACTCATCCTTGGGATAATCTCAGTAACAAAAGGCAGCTGAAAGGTAATATTTCAAATATTAATGAGATATTGATAATGGACCTCAGTTCGCTAAAGGCACAAATGTAACTAGTATTTTGACTCTTCCTGTGGTGGAAGAAGTACTTTCATGTTAATGCATTTGACGTCACAGAAATAAAAAAGAGTGTGTGATTCGCATCAGTATTTGTTCATCTCACTTCTTTTGGCATAAATAGATGTGCTAATATAAAATGACTTTCCAAAATTGAAAGAGAAGATGATTAGCCCTAGCCGGTTTTGGTCAGTGGATAGAGCGTCGACCCGAAGACTGAAGGGTCTTGGGTTTGATTCCAATCAAGGACCTCATACCTCATACCTCAGTTGCAGGCTTGATCTCTGGCCCTGGTGGGTGTGGAAGGCAACCAATTAATATTTCTCTCTCTGTATCTCCCCTCCTCCCTTCCACTCTCTCTAAAAATTAATGGAAAAATTTCCTCAGGTGAGGATTAACAAAAAAAAGGAAAGAACAGATGATAATAATTAACATTATTACTATAGGAATAGTAGCCAACATTAAAAAGGTCATTAGAAGATATTATGAAACAATTTATGCCAGTAAAGATGACAATTTATATTAAATTAGACTAAATTTAAACAGAAAAAAAATAGGACTGATAGGACTGAAAGGTTTGATAATCTTAAAGAAACTGAGCCTATTTTTATAAAACTTTCCACAAAGAAAATCACATCCAGATAGCTTCACCAGTGAATTATTCCAAATTTAAATAATTATTCCAACTTTAAATAATAAACCTAACACAAACACTTTCAGAGAATAGAAAAAAGGGATAACGGACAGTTTCCTATTATTTATCAGCCCAGCATGCCCTGACAAAAATGTTACAAAAAAGAAAAATAGCAAATACATAGATGTGAAAATCATAGCCAGTATTAGCATAACCAAGTCAGTATTATTTTAGAAATGCAATGGTAGAATATGATTCAAAATCAATCACTGTAATTCACCACTTAAGCAGAAAAAAATAAAATTACATAATAATTCAATAGATTCAGAAAAAGCATTTGATAGAATTCAGCACCCATCAATGATAAAAGTGCCTAGCAAACCAAGGGAACTTCCTTCATCTAATAGCGTAGTTACAAAAGTTCTACAGCAGACATTACCGTTAGGTGTGACTTTGGAACTAGACTAAGTTACTCACTAGCACCATTTTTGTTCAAAATTATACTGGAGGTCCTAGTCAGTGCAGTAAGGCAAGAAATAAAAATAAAAGGCATAAGAATTGAAAGGAAAAAAAATACAATTTTGTCATTCATTATTATAACTAATAAATGCATATGCCAAATACGTTGGATTCAAGGTCTAATATTCAAGAGGCAATTACCTTCTCCACACAAACATTAAACAAAAAAGGAAACAAAACTTTTAAAAAGATAGCATTTAAAATAGCATTTAAAACATCGGTTTGGTAGGTTTGTAAAAGAATAAACACCAACAAATGACTTTTAAGAGCAATAATTTGAGTATTAATCTGTTTAAAAATAGAGTGAAATCCACATAAATATAACATTGTTAATAATCATTTTTAAAACCAATACAAATCTTTCTTACTTTTTATTAGTTGCTACATTTCTTAAAAGCAAGATGTCATGGCTATTGGAAAGCTCACCAGTGGTTCCCCAATACCATCAGAAAATAGGAATAGGTTTCAAGAAACTTCCCATGGAAGCCATGGCTTTATCTGGTTTACATCTTAGAGGGAGAATACCAAAAGAAAATAAATTAATACATGATTGTCAGAGGTCTTTCTGGCTCTCTGAAGAGCATAATCCTCCATATGATCATATAACTTATCCATGTGGAATACCTTATAGTGTCTCACATGAAAATGTATGAGGGATCTAGAGAAGTGATTTTGAACTACAAGAGAACTTCTGAATACAGCTGTCCCATAGTATCCAATGGGAGATTGGTTCCAGGACCCCTTCGGATACCAAAACCCACAGACGCTCAAGTCCCTTATATAAAATGGTGCGGTAATTGCATGTAACCTAGACAATCCTCCCCTAAACTTTAAAACACCTCCAGACTACTTATAATATCTAATGCAATGTAAATTCTATGTAAATAGGTTTTATACTGTATTGTTTAGTAAATAATGACACAGAAAAAGGTCTGTACATGTTGAATACAGATGCAACCATCATAGGCCTAACTACATTGTACACATGAGCAATACCATAGCATTTTCTTCAAATATTTTCAATTCCCAGTTGGTTGAATCTGTGAATGTGGAATCCATAGATATAGTTGGCCGACTCTACTATCTCAGGCAAGGTCTAGAGAATTCATATATTATATGACTTTATATGAATTTGATAGACACTAGGGCTAACCACAAATCTTCCTTTGTACTTTTCCACTCTCCATTCCATTCTCTGAATAACTCCAGCTGTCCATGGGAAGGCTCTGCAAGACAAAGAGCTGGGATTTGGCCATTTACAGACAGACCACAAATGAATTACCCAGAGTGTGCTGGCAGAGGGACTTGAACTTAAGGACATAGGACAATCTGTACAGGTTTCCAATGGTTTGTGAGAGTTCTGAGAAAAGAAAACTTTAAAAAAATCTTGCTGGCATAATTTACATTGGACAACATGAGCACATTCCAGTCAATCCACTTCATAGACATGATCTCACTGGTCTCCCCAACATCCCTACAAGGAAAGGAGGGGGACAAGTGTGACTCCACCCTTTATGCCAAAGCCCCACCCTTTACTCCCACTTGTGGCTAGGAGTGGGTGGAACATATTTATACTGGGGAACAAATTACCACCTTCCTTGCTTCCTGATCCCTCAACACAGCACGTGGGTGAGCAAGTTTGCCTTTCCTGCTTGAGGCCATACAATTCCCAAAACAACTTGTCTGAAATGTTGAGCACTGAGTCACTGGTCAGTGCTAATTCTCAAGTAACCATCAGTTTGTTTCTCAACCATTGTTTGACCATGCTGACTTGGACTCAATGCCTCATGTAACTAAGTGTCTGAGATGAAATGTTCTCATTGGCCTAGAGAGGTCTTTTAAGAAAGGAAAGACGATGGTGAATATGGAAGGAGACCATTTTACACTTTTGTACTGGAAGGATATGTTGCCAGTACTATGCTCATCTACAAGACAAGATATGGAGAAGTAAGCACACTGGGCCCCAGAAGTCTTCCAGATGGTAAACTAGATCTTCACATTTATGTCATTGTTTTTCTGCAATTGTATCACCTCTCAAGATTTGTTCACTTCTCCCTCGTATATGATTTAAAAATATATCTGTGGTAGAATTATTCAAATTCCCCATCAAAACAGTTACTAGTAATTATAATGCTGAGGAGCAGTAGTTGGAAAAAAAGAACAAATATAATAAAAACTTACTGCATACTGCATAGTACTTGTCACATTAGATAATACAAGATAACTTATTCAAAAAACCAATTCCTTAGGACTCGTGTTTGATTCGCTTATATTAAAGACATGTTTGATTTTTTTCCCTCCACTACAAATGAAAATGCCCCAAATACTGAAGGATTAAAAAATGTAAATAATTGCTGTGGCTAGTGTGGCTCAATTGGTTGAGCATTGTCCCAACCACAGAGAGGTTGTGGGTTCAATTCCTGGTCAGAATACATGCCCCGGTGTGGGCTCAATCCCTGGTGGGAGGCATGCAGGAGGCAGCAGTTCAATGTTTCTCTCTCATGGATGTTTCTCTTCCTCTCCCTTCCTCTCTCTCTAAAAAAAATCAATAAAAACATTAAAAATATATATAAGTATAGAATGTAATTCTTCATATAAATGTTGACACACATACTCTACCCACATATGGATATTTCTTACAGTTATGAAACTCTACAGCTTCTAGCAGTCAACTAAGATGAGCACCATATGTGACATAATAATATATCATTTCACTAAAGCTTTAAGAGCTTAAGAAAATAGCCTGAGGCATAAGATTGCTCCTTTCAGAGCCACAGTTGCAATCTTCTGAGTCCAAGGCGTGTTTGAAAACACTCATTAAGTAATTGTAAAAGCCAAGGGAGGTCAGTTTAAGAATACGAAATAATGTTACTACCAACTTCCCTTCTCTGTGTTGAATCCAGATGGAAGCTAGACCTGTGGGAAGTGACATTTGTATAATAGCAAATGAGAAAGAAAGAAGAAAATGAGAAAGAGGGAGTCACCTTCCCACTCATGTTCTTTTTGTAGGATTGTATTACTATTAGCTCTCTCTAATGCCCAGAAAATGGGAAAGTTATAATCAGTTCATTGCTAGACAATTTCATTTTATACATCAATAGTAATCTACTAGTTTGCTGAAACCAGCAACATGAAAGGCAGTTCTTGATATCAAAAAAGAGCCTTGAAATGGAAATCAGAGTACTGCACTCTCACTCACTTGGCATATGATCTTGAGCAAGTCACTTAACCTCTCTAAACCTTGTTTGTTCATCTGTCAACTGAAAGAGATAGGATCAACTATCTCCATGGATCTTTCCAGAATTTTTCCGTTCTTTTTTGCAAATTGCTTTATGTTTGTTGAAAAAGTTCAATGTTTCCGGCATGACAATGGCCAAATAAGAATCTCTATTTGGGACAGTAAGAAAAATGGGCCAACATATTTATAAGATAAGTTACTGTGGCTAAAGATACATAAATATGTATTGGGATATATTTTTAATATCCAGAGAAAGTTTCATCTCCGAGTTACTTCATTATCCATTGTTACTTCACCTATCCCTGGCTGAGATTTTCCTGTAACATTAAGTCAGCAATTGTAAACTCTATTTTCTAAGAAAAAATCTCCTGTATTTTTAATAAGCAAACTTTTCACACCAATGGCCTTGATCCATAAGGGTCCAAAGGAAAGTAAAGAGATTAGAAGGAGAAAAGAAGGATTTATGTAGAAAGAATTTCTGACCAGGGAGTGTATTTAGTCTAGAAACAAAAAGTCTAAAGTGTGACTGGCTTAATAAAAGTCATGAAGAATATGAAAGGCCAGCTGTGATTTATTTTCTCACACTATAACTCAAGAAAACCACCTTTGATTACAGCAGTAGGTGGTGCTTTGGGTTAGACCCAAAGAATTTCCTGGTTAGGTCTTTGAAACGAGTCACTTAAGGGAGATTTTAACCACCTCTAGAGGCTTGGGACAGATAGGACACTAATAATTCCTCTAATGTATTGAGGTCTTCTATATTCAGGCCCTGCACTAATTGCATTCCATCTATTATCTTCTTTCATCAGCACAACAACCTTGTAAGAGAAATGTAATTGTTATTCTCATTTTATAGGGAAAAAAAGTCTAAAGTTTGTTAGTAACTGACAAGCAAAGGAGCTTGTATTTGAACCCAGAGAGTTGGACACCAGAGCCAGCTCTCCCCACCATTGGACACTACTACTCCTCTGCAAGGAATTCATTCTCACCTAGTTAATGCCAACTTTATTTGGAATAGAGAGTGAAGCTACTGAATTTGACTAAGTGTAAGAAGACCTTTTATACAGAAAAATATTATCTGACATTCTTCATTGCCACTAAATCTAAAATCACTAAAAATGGCTTAAGTGCCCTGGAACTGTGTAAAGACCACAGGACATATCAGAATTACTATCTTTGTGGCTGCAGGCATGTCATTTAACCTCTCTGATGCTCAGTTTCCCCCTTTCATCTATTCAACACTATTTGTTGAGTACTTACAGAGTCCATCAGAAATCCAATGGTGAATAAAATCTAGAAAATGAGAAAAATAATTACTACCTCATGGTGTTGTGTTTACCACTCAATCAGTGTGAGTCCCTTCCTACTTTTGCTTCCGCACAAGGGACTTATGCTCCAGAAGAAAGAATTTCTGACGTACAGTGTTGTGAAATATGCTTCTAACTGCAGAAAGGAAGAATAGAGAATTGTTATATTCTGAATGTAAGATGCTTTTTCCAGGAAAAGCTCCAGAGAGAAAAAACACCAGCAGAGCTGTTATTTGCTTTCTCCTTTGTACTTTCATAGAGTTTTTCATATCTCTATCCCGGTGTTTATCATGTTTTTATTATTCTTTTACATGTCTTTCTCCCTCAATGAGACTCTGGATTCTAGAAGACAAAGTCTATCATTTGCTCCTTTCTGTTTTTACCAAAATCATATCAAGTCTCGGGCCTGGCACATTTTTGGCATTCATAAAACATTGGTTAAATGAATGAATAAATAAGTAAGTGATAAATGAATGAAGTCTCCTGGTTGGAAAAAAGGAGAATAAAATAACAGGAGAGAAAGTATAAATTGCAACTTATTTCACAGACATACTAAGATTGATAGACCATTCATTGGAAATGGAAATTGTTGTTTTTGTTTGTTTGTTTTTTGCTTTATTTAGATGTGAGAACTGCTATAACTAAGTGCAATATGTGAGAGTCTTTCACAATTGTTTAAAGCATCCAGAGCTCCCTCCTCAGCAGCTCTTAAGGGACATGATAAATCCTCGTTTGTGAAAGGGAGCGGGTGGTCCTGCCAGGAAGCAGGTGGATGGGACCACATGATTTCTTCCAGCCTGAGTTTCAGTGACTCAGTGATTCCAAACGAACCCTCGGGAATCCTTCCAGTCAAATGATTCTTTCCACTTACCCTGACTGTGCCTTGAACACGCTCACATTATAAAAAAAGAGTCCAGATATTTAAGCCAATGTTGTCATATTGCAAACATTCTGTTTTTACAACAGCAGATTCTTTCAGCCAAGCTGAAGTGCTGTGAATGTGGGCTAGTAGAGACTAATTTTATCTCTGTAAGACCAAATCACAGGCTAAAAAAAATCAAACATTTCATGAAACCAGGTTTGGGGGCCAAGCTCTGAAACGAGCTAATTTTTTAAGTGAATTGACTAATTAAACTCTTCAGAACTGTCAAACAATTTCAGGCTCTGGGAACGTACCTTTTTGTCATCTGGTCTGAAATAAAGTGTCCTGCATTCACTCAGGCCTCTCAGTAGCAGATGACCCAGCCAACCATGCCACCAGCAGCACAGTTAGAGTATGACTGTATAGGAAGAGCTCTCTTCTCAAGTTTAATCATTTTGTATCTAGATCTCCTGGGTGCTTGGGACTGTACTGGACATTTTATATACATTCTCTATAATCCTAAAAACAATCCTGGGAGGCAGAGGCCATTATTCCATTTTTTAAAAATATTTTTTAATTGATTTTGGAGAGAGAGAAAAACATTGACTCGAGAGAGAAACATCAATAGCTGCTTTCTGCACACCCCCTACTGGGGATCGAGCCCTCAACCCAGGCACATGCCCCGACAGGAATCAAACCAATGACCTTTGGGTGCATGGGACTATGCTTAACCAACTGGGCCACACTGGCCATGGCCATTATTCTATTTTATATCTGTAGAAATGGGGCTTTAGAGAGTGTATCTAAATTACTCAAAGGTGCCTCGCTACTAAGTTAGAGTCAGAATGCAGACTCAAATGCATCTCTTTGCTTGCCTTCCTAAAGCATACTATTGGATCATTTATAAGCACTTGAGCCCAAAAGCTATGAAAAGATAAATCAGCAGACATAAATCATTATTGAACGAGTAGCTACTATTCTTCATTGTATAAAGTTTGCCATTTGGTTCAAACTAGTCATACCTCATTTTCTTACTGAAATGGAGTGTTGTCAAATCTTAATAACCTATTTCCCATTGCTATTTGTCAGTGCTATTTTCATGATAGAATAATTTCTTAAAGTAGAGAAGTGTATTTTCTTCATAAAGTCTGAATTTGGCACTTCATAGAATAATTTTCTAAATGGGAATTGTACTTCCATTACCTAATTGCAAAAAGTTGCCAAAATTTAAAAAGCCCTGGGAAGGGGAGGCAGTGCAAGAATTCAAGTGGACCTTAAGGTCTCACTCTTAAAAGAAATGGAAATATTTTACACTGGATTGTCATCCTACTTGTTGGTGTAATACTTTTCTCGCCACATTTTCAGTTATAACTGCAGATGAATAATGCTATTTATAAAAAATATTTCTAATTTTTTTGCAAAATTTGCTATCTTCTAAAAATTTTTAATATGCCAGTTTAATGCCTCACTCCAAGGAATAAATAAAATTATTCTTAATGTTATAAAGACTCTGGAAAAATTTATATCAATCAGCTAAAATAAAGCTCAGGCAGTGAGAACACAAATGTCAAGTAATGCAAAATACAGCATTAAAAGCTGATGTAAGGGATAATGCTTAACGCACTCTTACTATCATCAAAAGTGAGGAGAAAAAGGAATAAGAATTTTTACACCATTGGTGTCCCCAAAATATGAGTATCTTCCAAATATCACACCTTTCAATCTTTTATTTTGAATTACATTTTATATATATCACCATAAATTAATATTAATGTAGTCACATTCTACTAGATAGTAACATTAGTATGCTATTCTTTTTATCCTTGCTAATCTGTCTTTTTCAGTTTCCTCATGAACTTAAAAATCTGCCAAATAAAATGTGTCAATGTGAAGAAATAAATATCTCTTACCTGTTCGGTCTATACCATACCCTACGTTGATATACATTTTTCTCCCCTAGAATTTTAGAGTCTTTAAAAAATATCCTCTTTATTTGTTTTCCATTTATAATTCTCCCTTTGATGGCTTCCCATATAGAGTGATTTTGCTTTCAGTCCAAACATGTAGAATTTACTTCTGAGTATTTAAAGCCTATGGCCAAGTCTTGTTGATTTTGTTTATTCAAGTCTGTAATATGGTAGTTAATAGAATAACGTTCTTTATAGTAGTGCTAATTCATCCCTCCCTGCAGTTTTCTGTGGTTAAAAATTATATACGGATACAATAGTCAGACTACTTTACTCATGCCAGGTGTTCAGCTCAGAACTTGGTGACCTTTTTAACTATACAAAGGTTTTTATTTTTGCCTTCTTTGTTTTCAGTATTACATAAAATAATTTTGGTTCTAAGTATCTTAATATTTCCCTCATTTTTTCATCAGATGCTAGAACAAAAATCTCCCAAAGATAGTTAATTTTGAAAATTTCACAACTTCAACTTTGTTAGAACTAACCAACCATGTAGCCCTAAATTGATTCTAAAATTTCCCAGACAAGGCAAAAAAAATTTTTTTCCAAAGACCTGCACCCAATTTTTAATAGGCTTTACCCCACTAACATATAATATTAATGATGTCCCTTATTGAATTTAGTATTCATTCCACTTCATGTTTGTTTATTTAATAGATTTCAGAAAATGTAGATCCAGAAAAGGGTCCACAGAATAAGAACCAGAGGATCCTGGGTAGTGGTCTATACTAAAGCCAGAAGCCAGAAAAACACCTTCCTTTCCCAGCCAAAGAAGAGTGAAGGTTCGGGAGCTCTCCCAAGGCCTAACAGCAGAGAAATAGTCTTGGGGGCAGAACATTATGGGCCAGACGACTGGGCAACATAGTGGGGCACTTCTGCTGTATATGCTCAAGGTGATCACCACGATGACCTTGGCCAACTTCTGTGTCTCTCTCTGAAAGTCCAAATGCAATGAGCTGCCTCCCAGCAGGCTGACCAATAATTGCCAAGTCAGACAAATACACTTTGAGTTCCACCTGCTTCCACTGACTTTTCAACATTAGATATTAGACTCTTTTAGTCCCTGTTTTCTAACCTGTAAAACAGTGATAATCACAACATGCTAAGAATTATAAGACAGGGGAGATAAAAAAAGCATTTGTGGGCTGTCGGGCACTATGTAAATGTCAGTTAGGCACACGCATTGTGGACCATATGATTCTAAAACGTTTAAGTCTCACGAAAGGTGAGGGATAGATGAAGGAATTGCATTCCATGTGCTAAGTGGGTGTAGCGAGCTGTCTATATGAGGGGCAGGAGACTGCAGCCTTGCACACAGGCACTCCAGTGGATACATACCCGAGGTGTTGACAGTTCCTCCATGCTGTTCGCTGGATGCCATCTAATTACTTACAAACATACTTGATATGGACCATCTGTATTCAGGGTTCAATGGAAAAGCAGCATTTCAGTGGGGCTTCTATGAAAAAATTTATAATAATCTTATAATAACAGCTAACTTATTATGGTTGTTGCAAAAAATAAATGAAACTATTTAAGTGAGAGCGTAACAAATGTTTGTAATTTGGAGATTTCAACAAATAATTGTACGGCCACTGTCACAATAGTTCCTTGTATTCTGCATCTTTCAACACAATTGATGAATTCTTTTACCCATAAAATGCGTATAAAAGAAGGCAGCACAGAGAAAGTTAGCTTATGTAAGATTCTATCAACCAGCTGTTAAACCTCCCAGCACTTTTTCACCAGCATGAGCATCAATGTTTATGCAAAAACCCAAAATGCCTTTTATACCCTGAAAGAAAAAATGTTCCAGATAGCTACAGGTTTGACTGTATTTTGGGTTCTAAAATCTACTTAAGCTATAGGTGGAAATACATATCCATTCTCAAATTATGCCACGTGATAGTGTATTAGTTTCCTTTTGCGCTGTAACAAATTACCACTTGGTTGCATAAAACAACACAAGTTTAATATCTTACAATTTTGGAGGTCAGAAGTCCATAGAAATTTTACAGGACAAAATCTATTTCCTTGCTTTTTCCATCTTCTAGGCTCCCTGTATTCCATGGCTCAGGGCCCTGTCCTCTGTTTCAAAGCACACCACTCCAAGCTGTTTCCATCATCACATCTTTTCTGACTCTGACCCTCCTGTCTTCCTCTTTATAAAGACTCTTGCGACTAGTTGGGCCCACCCAGATAATTCAGAATAATCTCTCCATATCGAGATCCTTCACTTTATTACATCTGCAAAGTCCATTTCATCATATAAAATAATATATTCACAGGTTCAAAGGATTAGGGCATGGACATTTTGGGGAGCCTATTGTTCACAAGTTACTGTGTTATCATTACTTTTTGTCTGGAGGAAAATAAAATTAGAAGCATAGAGTTTTTATTCACATATGCCCAATGATCCTGTGTGATTGAGCTCAGCAATCCTGATGTCTAATTCTTCCTTCCTAAGTCAGTCTCACACAAGACTTCTCACCTTCAGCACCATTAGCATTTTGAGCCAGGTAGTTCTTTGTTGTGGGGAACTGTCCTGCGCACTGTGGGAATTTGAGAAGTATCTCTGGTCTTTAGCCACTGCATGTCAATAGCACTGCTCCCATTGTGATAACTAAAAATGTATCTTTATATTTTTTGGGTGGCAGAAATAAAATTATCCTAAGTGGAGAATCAATGATCTAACAGAAAGAGCCAAATTATTGTAATGGCCTCTTTAAAGGTCTTAATTTATAGAAGGCAAATGATCTGGTGATATTAGTTGATGCTAATTTAAAAAAGGCAAAGATGTGTTATTTATTTCAGCATTGGAGTATAACTGTACTATTTTCATTTGTACAAAAGACAAGAAACTCAGAATTGCGTCTTCTTCATTGGCACTAACTCATCTATGTGACATGTACAAGTGTGGGTTATGTGTGAGACTCCAGTTTTGGGGGTATCAGACTGACAGCGATGCCTTAGGAAGCAACATCTTGCAAAAGCAACATCATGGTGACAGAACTGTGTCTCATTATCCTTGTTCCCACAGACCAAAACCTCCTGAACATAAATCCATTGTACTATGATGGCTCTCAAACACTAGATGGTAGTGTTTCTGAAAGGACATGTGTCAAGTCCTACAACTCACTCTTGACTAATTCTCCCAGCATTGATTCCCAAGCTATAGTCATTTGTACACCTCTTTCATAATTTCTTTTTGCCATTATTTACATGCTTGCTATTTGTCTTTAAGTCAACTTATTTTTTCAAACATAAATACTACTTTAGCATGAACATACTTGATATTATGTTTTAGAATGCTATTATAATTTTTCTAAAATACCTTAAATTAAATACATAGCTAGAAAATGTTTTGTTTGTCCATGTGCCATTTAAACCTATCTCACCATTAGATGCATATATGATACTTAAAGAAATGTTGCCCTGGAGGTAAGCAAAATCAACAAAGCCTGACATTTATTTTTAATTCTAAAAATGTTTTTCCCATTTACTCTAGTTCCTCACAGATGAGGGAACATTAAAGTATATAATAAACCAAACTGCTCACAGAGAGATGCTGCGAACTCTCACAACCAGAAGGAAAATCTCAGCACACCCTTCCGAAAAAATTCCTTTTACTTTTAAAATATCCTCTCTATATATAAAACCCTAATATGCAAATAGACCAAATGGCAGAACAACCAAACAACTGGTGGCTACGACGTGCGCTGACCACCATGGGGCACACAGTGGAACATGGTGGGCATCGACTGCAGTGAGATGGTGGAGTAAGTGAGCAGGGGTGCCAGACCAAGGCGGAGCACCAGTCACTGTCATCAGGGTGAGCCTCTGCAGGTTAATGAAAATTCTTTACTCCCAAGCACCACGTTCCCACCCAGTGCTCACTCCTACTGCTGGCATCGGCTCGCTCACACCCACGGCCAGCGCCCAGCACCAGCCCCAACTGCTCAGCACCATCAATAGGTATGAGTGGTGACTGCTGGCCCTGATCACCCCTCAGGGGTTTCTTCACCTCCCCCTGCTCCTGAAGAGGTGATCAGGGCTGGCAGCCACCTATCACACCCACTGCTGGTGACGGCCCTGCTCGCACCTGCTGCCAGCACCAGAGCCACTGCTCACACCTGCTGTCAGCCCCCAGTGCTGGCCCTGATCGTCCCTAAGGGCTTCTCCACCTCCCCCTGCTCCTGAGGGGTGATCAGGGCAATAGCCACAGCTTGCACCTGCTGCTGGCACCAGCCCCAATCACTCTGTACCTTCAGCAGGTGCAAGTGGGGCCCACGCCATACAGTGCATGGGCACAGTAGCAGCAGGAGTGGGGCTGCTGGCAGACAGAGGAATGGGGGCCATGGTGAGAGGGGCTGTTCAGGGTCACAGAGGATAGGCTGAGTCTCGCCCCTATGCCCACTGCAGCCTCACAGCCCACAGTTCCTTTCAAGGTGCATAACTGCATTCACTGGGCCCCTCGTCTAATCTAATAAAAGAGTAATATGCAAATTGGTGTCACTCTGCTACACTTAAGCCACAATCACCAGCCAATCACCATGCCCACCAGCCAATAAGAGCTACTGTATGCAAATTAACCCAGCCAAGACACCAACCTGCAGGAGGCTTGCCCCAGCAATGGAGGAAGTTAAGGTTCCCGCATGCCTTGGCCAGCTGTGGCCTCCACTCAAGGCAACAAAATTTCAGTTATAGAAGATAAATAAACCCGAGATACCTGCTTCCAGCCAGCCTCGCTGCAAACAGCTATCAGCGCCTCACCCAGGCTGGCCAGGCACCCCAGGGGAAACCCCCACCCTGAAGGGAATGTGGCCAACCTGAAAATGGCCCTCAGACCCTCATCCAGGCTGGCCAAGCACCCCCGGCAGGGACACCCACCTTGAAGGGACTGTGGCCAGCCTGCAAACAGTCATCAGCCACTCACCCAGGCTGGCCAGGCACCCCAGTGGGACCCCCACCCTGATCCGGGACACCCTTCAGGGCAAACCAGCCAGCCCCCACCCATGCACCAGGCCTCTATCCTATATAATAAAAGGGTAATATGCAAATTGACCCTAACAGCAGAAAGACTGGGAATGACTGGTCACTATGACACACACTGAACACCAGGGGGCAGATGTTCAATGCAGGAGCTGCCCCTGGTGGTCAGTGCACTCCCACAGGGGGAGCTCTTCTCAGCCACAAGCCAGGCTGATGGCTGCCAGTACAGTGGTGGTAGTGGGAGCCTCTCTTGCCTCCTCAGCAGCACTAAGGATGTCCAACTGCAGCTTAGGCCTGCTCCCTGCTGGCAAGTGGACATCCCCCGAGGGCTCCCGGGCTGCCAGAGGGATGTCTGACTGCCAGCTTAGGCCTGATACCCCAGGGAGGGGGCCTAAGCTAGCAGGTGGACATCTCCCGAGGGGTCCCAGACTGCAAGAAGGCACAAGCTGAGCTGAGAGACCCCCATTCCGAGTGCACAAATTTTTGTGTGCTGGGCCTCTAGTATATAATAAAAGCGTAATATGCAAATTGTCCCCTCCACTGGGAGATTGACAGGAGTTCAACCAGGAGTTCTATGAGGGGGCAGGGCCAGCCCATCAACCACCCACAGCCCCTCCCCTGGCTGGCCTGACCCGATCAGCCCCAATCCAGGGGTGCCAGCAGGACCTAACCCATGCACAAATGTGTGCACTGGGTCTCTAGTTCTATATAGTAAGAGAAGAATATGCTAATTAGCCATTACACTCTGAGGTGTAATGACCAAGCATGTCTGCCCAGATCACAGATCAGCAGAAGGGTGGGCCATCAAGGTACAAGCAGGCGGCAGAGAGCTACAGGAGTGAGCAGAAAAGCAAGCTATGGGTGGGGAGGGGAAAGAGGTTGGGAACTACAGGAGGGTGGGGCAACATTTGGAGAGCTACAGGAGGGTGGCAGCAACCTACTGGCTACAAGCATTCAGCAGAGACCTACAGGACAAGGCAGGGCAGCAAGCAAGCAGGAGGTGGAGAGCTACAGGAGAGGGCAGGGCAATAAGCTATGAGGGGAGTGGGGAAAGGAGCTACAGGAGGTTGGCAATGGGCGAAGAGCAACAGGAGGGTGACAACAAACTACTGATGCAGAGATTCACGCACAGGGCTACTAATATATAAAAAATAGTTTAAAATGTATGCCCTTAAAATACATAATTACCAGGTAGTTTGTACTGATATGTTTAACCTAAGACATTAGCCAGAAAACCACAGAAAAAGCACATTAAAAATTGGGGGAAATAATCCAGAGCAGCATTTCCCAAAGTATATCCCAGAGAACTGGATCCTAATAGACATTTCATGAGAAAAATGGGGGCTTGTGTAAAATCTATGGTCAAATAATTTGGGAAATGCTATTAAACAAAATTAAAAGATATTTTTATAGAACTTCTCAGAGACTTTCATATCTTACTGTGCTTTGTAAAACTTAAGGGAGCCCTAACCAGTTTGGCTAAGTGGATAGAGCGTCGATCTGTGGACTGAAAGGTCCCAGGTTCGATTCCAGTCAAGGGCATGTACCTTGGTTGCGGGCACATCCCCAGTAGGAGGTGTGCAGGAGGCAGCTGATCAATGTTTCTCTCTCATCGAGGTTTCTAACTCTCTACCCCTCTCCCTTCCTCTCTGTAAAAAATCAATAAGACACATTAAAAAAAGCTTTAAGGGAAATATATATATATATAATAAAAGCATAGTATGCAAATTGACCATCCCTCGGGATGCCTAAGCCATGCCCACCAGCCAATCAGAGAGACTGTATGCAAATTAGCCCAGCCAACATGGAGGCTGGCACTCACGGAGCTGAGTAAACAGGCAGTTTCCGTTGCAGCAGGAGTGAAACTGTTTGCGGTCCACCTGTGCTTCTCTCTGTTCCAGGCAATGACATATTTGCAACAATGTCTCAATGATAGAAGCCTCGGGAGCTGAAGCAAACAGCAGGCAGGGCCTGACTTCTAAGGGCAACAGTGTCTCAATTATAGAAGATAAACAAACCACAGAAACCTGCTTCCAGCCAGCCTTGCTGGGACATTGGGTCAGTGGGAGCTGTGGGCAGCCTGAAAATCTGAAAACACCCCTCAGCCCGTCATTCACGCTAGCCATACCCCAATGGGGTGAGGAACACCACTGGGGGGCTTGGCCAGCCTGCAAACAGCCATCAGCCCCTCACCCAAGCTGGCCAGGTACCCCAGTAGGGACCCAAAACCTGAAGGGACTGTGGGCAGCCTGAAAGTCTGAAAACGGCCCTCAGGCTCGCACCCAGGCTGGTCACACCACAATGGGGTGAGGGACCCCATTGGGGGGCTTGGCCAGCCTGCAAAGAGCCATCAGCCCCTCACCCAGGCTGGCCAGGTACCCCAGTAGGGACTCAAAACCTGAAGGGGCTGTGGGCAGCCTGAAAACGGTCCTCAGCCCGTAACCCAGGCTGGCCACACACCAATAGGGTGAGGATCCACACTGGGGGGCTTGGCCAGCCTGCAAACAGCCATCAGCCCCTTACCCAGGCTGACCAGGCACACCAGCAGGTGAACATCCCCAGAGGGGTCCCAGACTGCAAGAGGGCACAGGTCAGGCTGATGGACCTCCCGAGTGCACAAATTTTTGTATATAAATATATATATATATATATATATATATATATATATATATATATATGCCAAGAGAACTAAATTTATTTATTAACAAAACCCTTTTCTTTAAGAGCATCTCTTGGAACTATTGTTCTAAGGAACATGTTTTGAGAAATGCTAGTCTATCTACATTGGAGAATATTTTCTTTTCTCAGACTAAAAAGAACAAGCTAGGGCAGTGGCTCTGGCCCTTTAAATACAGTTCCTCATGTTGTGACTCAACCATAAAATTATTTTCGTTGCTACTTCATAACTGTAATGTTGCTACTGTAATGTTGTTATGAATTGTAATGTAAATATCTGATTTGAAGGATGGTTTTAGGCGACCCCTGTCAAAGGGTTGTTCAACCGCCAAAGGAGTCGCAACCCACAGGTTGAGAACAGCTACTCTAGGATAATGGATATTTTTAAATGCATGGAGTCTCATTTTTTACAAAGTAGCTAGAGGTACCAACTGCCTTTCTGGATTAACTTTGTCCATCACTGCCTGGCACCCTTGGGGACTTAAATAATGTTATTGGATGTGAATGATAATTGTACATAAAAGACAATTTGGAAATTTTTTACTGGCTATCACATGGTTTGTGCTGACTATTTTTTTTTTTTTTTTGCTTTGAGAAGTAATTAACTTCTTTTTATCTTAACTCCTAAAGCTCCACAGAAGGTGGGCCCTGATATTAAAACAGTCTTTGCTAAAGCTGATATCACTTGAAGAGCATTAGTGGGAAGCTGTTAAAATTCATGGAATTGGCAAACAGGATATTTTCCTTACTGGACTCTACTTCCTCTCCATACATAGTCCATCACCGTGCAAGGGTCATTCTAAATGGATATTGAGGCCATGGATTTAAGATTAGTTTGTTTGTCCATTTTAATTTTTCTAGCAACTACTGCATGTGTTTTGAGATGATATTGTGAACGTGAGTGAGATAGTGTGGCCATAACACTGAGCCCAGAGGAAATCCTAAGAAATGTGAAGCCACAAAATATGATCAAACAAGGGTTTTGGCATCGGAGGGGCTATCAGAGATGTGGAGAGTTATATTGTCATCAAACTAATGGTCATAATATCAGGAGTTTTTGTATGGGGTGCACTACTCAATTGTTGCATGAGCGTGGGCAGATCATTTTGCCTTTTGAGGACCCACTTTAATCAATTGAATGAGAAGGCTGTGGGGAGGGAGACCATCACACCTTGCTAATCAGACTGCTGTGCATGGACCAATAGCACCAGCATCACTTGGGATCTTGTTGAAAATCTGGAAACTGCATTGTAACAAGATCCCCAGATGAGCTAATACATCAGTTTTCTCTCTCTGTTCCTAGCACCCCACACTGACCCCCTCTTGCCACCATCCAACTATTATCATGGAAGGGGAATCTAAGGGCAGAATCAGCAGTAAGAATTAAATCTTTTAAAAGTTCTGGTAATCCAAGCCCTTTCTTATGACAGATAAAGAAACTGATGTCCAGAGAGCTAAAGTAGATTTCCTGAAACCACACAGCTAATTAGTACACAGATGTTATTATTAGTTTTTCTAGTGCAGTTGATTGTTCTATTTCACGAGAATGTTACCAACATGGTGGGATGAAATTGCCAAGTGTTAATGTTACAACAAATGAATAGCAATTATTTTCTCCTTTCGGAAAAGACTTCTCTTTTAGTTTAAAAATGACTGCTGTTTAATGAAATTATGTTATTCCTGGAGGTAGTTAGAGAAGAATTGAGTTACAGGGTGTCTCGTTCCTCTTCCAAGTGGTAGGAAAGCCTCGGTACTCAGGCCAGATACTTCCCTCCCCTTCCCTCCTTCCCTCACCACCCCCCCTCACATCCCCACCCTACACACACACAGCACCACCACCATAGTGTGTAATTCAGTTACGAATAGCGACAGAAACCACATGCGTCCACCATTCAGGATGCTCGTGAGTCCAGTTTTAATTAATGATTCCTTCAGAGCCAACATTTGCCTAAAGGGGCTGAAACCTTCTGTAGCTTGAAACCAAATTTACCTCAAATGGCCACAATAAGTGGATGGATATGTAAGTTGAGAGAGTAATGTTATGGTCACATTTAAACCAATTTTGCTAATTCAGTATTGAGTATAATGTACAAAGGTATGTTCTCCCAGTGAGGAGAGTCACTTTTCACCTTGGGACAATGTTTTTCTTTTCTGCTTTGTTCCCACTACTCTACTAATTGTTAAGGGTACACATCTTAAACAATAAATGAATCTAAGTAATAAATGAACTTTTATACCAAAATCCTGTAGCAGTCTATTCAATAGGACTAAGAGCAGCATATGTTGTAATTATCAATTTTCTTGCAGCCAAATTTAAAACAAAGTGAAACAGGTGAATTTATTTTAGCAATATATTTTATTTAACACAATATGTCTGAAATATCACTTCTACATGTGTCAGTAATAAAGATTACTAAAATTACTAATGAGGATTTTACATTGGTCATACTGATCTCCTCACAGCATGTTCATCTTAAGAAATTAAGAAGAGAAAATAGAATTTAGACAACTTTTAAGCAGTTGAAAAAGCCATTCTTGGTTATAAATCAGCATAAGCCCTAAGATAAATTGTAATGGCCTTTTTTTGTATCGATAAGTCTCTAAACTGAAGGTTAGTGGTCAAGTTTCTTTATAGAAAATTGAAAACAAAAATAACTTTACATCATAAGACCAATTTTTATGTTCTCTCTCCCCCTCACTCTCCTTCTCTCTCTCTCTCTCTCTCTCTCTCTCTCTCTCTCTCTCTCTCACACACACACACACACACACACACACACATACACACACACGCACAGGTATTTGTTCCCATCTCAGCACTACCAAAATTTGTAATTATTTCAGTTATTTGTTGGTCTCCTTTTTGTTTCATGAGTATCCCATAGAACATAAGCTTTGTGAAGGTAAGAACCATCGGTCATGTTCATTTTTGTACCCAAGGTACTGACCTCCTGCATGGTACATGAGAGTCATTCAATTTTTTCAATTTTTTTTGAAGAATCAATAAACAACTTAAGGAACACAGCTAGGTCTGTATAAAAATTGAAGTCTTTTTTATTAATAACACATACAAGAATTCTAAAAATTGATTATCCTGGCATCTGAATTGAACAAAGAGAGAATAAATATATCAAAAGTTTAGATTTCAGTAGCACATTCCTGGATATGTAATTATAACATCTTCTTCCAAATGTCAGATTAATGAGATTTTTTGTTGGCATTTTTTTCTTTATTGATTGAGGTATTATATATGTGTCCTTATCCCCTCATTGCCCCCCACCCTCCCGCTCATGCCCTCACCCCCCTGGTGTCTGTGTCCATTGGTTAGGCTTATATGCATGCATACAAGTCCTTTGGTTGACCTCTCCCCCTTACCCCCATCCTCCCCTGCCTTCCCTCTGAGGTTTGATGGTCTAATGGATGCTTCTCTGTCTCTGGATCTGTTTTTGTTCATCAATTTATGTTGTTCATTATACTCTACCAATGAGTGAGATCATGTGATATTTATCTTTCTCCAATTGGCTTATTTTGTTTAGCATAATACTCTCCAGGTCTGTCCATGATGTTGGAAATGGTAAGAATTCCTTCCTTTTTATAGCAGCCTAGTATTCCATTGTATAGATGTACCAGTTGTTTAATCCACTCATCTGCTGCTGGGCACTTAGGCTGTTTCCAAATCTTAGCTATGGTGAATTGTGCTGCTTCACCAATTAGACAAGATTAATGAGATTTAAAGGTTGGCTGAGTTTACCCCCCAGGGCTAGGAAAGATCCGCTAGGAACACCTACCATAAGAAGCCGGAACCAAGGAGTAAGATTCTGAGAATTTAGATATTTTCACCCAGACCAGCCAACAGCAGCTCAGCCAGGGAGAGACTTTGAAACAGTATCAAAGAAGGGAACCAAAACAGGCTGAGTGAATATCCAAATATCCATTTGAGCAGAGGGTACGGACCTGGAGGGGTTGGAGGACTGTTTACAGGTGGCCAACAGTTCAGACTAGACCTGCCGGAGCCTCTCTGCACAGACACCTAGCAGCCTATCTCCAGGCCCCAGGGTCACTTGGTTACTGCACCATCATAACAGAACCAGCCATATTTAGACCAGATTATGACCACCAGACCTTGATGTGGTAACCAAGGTAGAAATAGGGGTATTCATTTTGGAATTCATATGACAGACTCAGGCATAACTATTTTGTTGTACTTTCACCATCTTCCTCTCAAACCCACTTTTTCTTGAGATTTGTTTTTTTTTCTATTTAAAAATTTATTGTGCAAATTAGTAATTTAGTTAGTTGGCTATAATTCCTACCTGAAATATACAAAAATGTAAAAACAACACAAAGACCTGAGTGCCTATCTGAGGTATGACACGTTTCCTGTTAACTCCAGGAGACGAAAGGAGCAGCTGCTATAAAGAAACCTTGGGGATGATTAGATCTGTGAATAAACTTTATAGGTTTATGACTGAGAATTAATTTGGTCAGAGTAGGAAATTGAAAAAAAAACAAACAAATTGTTCAAAATGCTGGCATTCCTGAGAAAGATCATGGAAGCTGAGATAAAAGCATGATGTGGGGAGTTAACTGAAAGTGATTTGGCACAAGAGAGGTGATTTGAGAATCTTTCAACACCTAGGAGTGACTCTGGCTGAAAAATACACAGTTCCAACAATGAGGGTTATAAATTCTCACCCACAACAGAGAGTCAGAGCACACCTGAGATATGCTTGAGTCATGCAGCTGCTTCCATCTGAAAGGCCAATTTCTTTGGGGGAGGGGGTTTATGAATGCATGTCTTTGTATTTCTTCATCATTTCTAACACATAGCCCTCGCCATGCCCCCCCCCCACACACACACACACTGACAGCACTACTGCTACCTAGCCAGCTGACAATACAAATATTATGTAAGGGAAATGCCAGAATTGATGACAAAAAGGTTTTAGAGTAAAGCATTCAACAGTCAATTATTTATTTTTAAAAATTGTGATAACATCTTACTCTGTCATCAATAGACCCCTCTGTTATGAAGGATGCCACGTAAGATTGGATCTCTGCCCTTGAAGAACTTACAGTCTAGTTAGAGAGAGAACACATAGGCAATTAGAAGCAAAAGCACTCCACTCAAACCAGATACAATAGTAGCCCCCAATCTCTACCACGTCACTCTGTTTTATTTTTTCTGCACCACTGTCACTATCTGGAATTGCTTTGTTTACTTATTGTATATTTATTATGATGTATCTCTCCTACTAGAATGTATGCTCCATTGGAAGAGGGACTAAGCCTGTGCCAAAGCCTAGAACTAAACATTAGTTTAATGAGTATATTAATAACAAATTAAATTATTAAGTGCCTAATGAGTGATATAATTCAGAGGAAGAGTAGAGTGAGGTTGTAATGTCAAGGAAAGCACCATCAAAGAGAAGGAAACCATCCAGGAGGAGTCAGATTTGAAGGAATGGAGAAGGACCATTGCCCAAGTGAGGTAGAATGTGAAACTCAGAAACGAGTACTGCTGGTAGAATAGAGACTAGCTCCAGAATTTTTTCATGTGATCAATGTCCAACATTAAAACCTCCCCTCACGGCACATCTCTCTTCACTAAAAATACCATTCTCTCCATCACATCTGCTCACAAACTCCTGTCCTCCCGTCACTACTTCCCTCTAGCCAAAGACTGTCCAAGCTCTAAAGGCTCTACCTTAGCTATCCCTCTTCCATCTTTACCCTCCACTCACACTACCACTATCTTGACTGAGCTCTTATTAACATTTACTGGAACTATTGCAACAGCCTATAAACTGGTCTTCAAAACCTCCAATCTCTCATTCAAGACCTGATTCCTTGACCCGGCTCTGCCTCTAGGTTTCCTGTGTGACTCTGGGAAGAGACCAAAAATCTCCCTGTTCCATGAGGAACCAGGATGGACAGATCATCTCCACAGCTCCTTCCCACTCTCACCTGAGGATCTTGCACTATCTCTGTCCTCAGCAGAACCCAGCACTATGCTTTGTACAGAGATGATACCCAAAAGTTATTCTGTTTTAATATAGTTGAGTAATACTGTTCTGATAATACCACTGAGAAATTATCTGAGAGCTTCAAATCACAGATCTTTAAAGAATTTCTTTCCTAGGCTTTACTTTACTTTCTCAAGTACATTTTCACTCTGAGCACAGGGCTTTCTCTACTCTAAGCAAATCTCTCTCTGTCTCTCTCTCACACATGTACACACACAGACATTCTTTCTTACACCTTTTAAGTGTAGGTTAACCAATCTAGTCATAATCAATATAGAGTCTTTATTACAATGTATTAAGATTAACAATTGTTGATAAAATAGTTAGATGAATTAAAAGGAATGTTAAAGTGATTGCTCCCAAACATTAATGTGCACATGACCCATCTGAAAGTGTCATGAAAAGACAGATTCTGAGCACTTAGTCTGGGGTGAGGCCCAAGACGGCATTTCTAACAAGCTCCCAAGTGATGTAGATCCGGCTGCTCCAAGAACCAAAGCACTGACAACAAGGTAAGAGAACACAAGAAACCTTAGGAACCATAATCTCAAAAGTCCTCATTTCCACAGGTGAGGAAAGCTGAGGCCAGGGTTACTGAAATAGCATCCTCTGGGCTCCACAGGTAGTACTGGTAGAAGTGGGCAGGGCCAGAGCTCCCCCATGGGCTGCAGCCAGCTTATACCATGCAGCCCCAGCAGAGTGCAGCACACCCTGACCTTCAGGGCAAGAGGTCAGACTTTTGGAAGAGCTGGGCATTTCTCACCACCTCCTACTGAAGGAGGAAATAAGTCCTCAAACTCATCTTCATTTACCTGCCTTAACTTCTGACCCTAAAGACAGTTAGGAGGGATAGTCTTAACTCTGACAAATCAGCTTGGCTGCCTTTCTCCATTTTTACTACAGTTTTTCTTGACAGGACTGTTTTCTAATTATCTTCACCCAGTTGATTATGAAATCCGAGAAGCCCAGACTTAGACACGCTTTCACTACCAGGGCACAGTTGTTGACACATCCTTTGAGATGTGTTGTGTGCACACATACACACACACACACACACACACACCCCACCCCCTGGCAGTGTGTGTACTGGGCATCTGGACAATGTTTTGTTTACTTGGTACAAGTACCCGTCTACAAACATGTGGGTTGTCTGGCTTACATTTAGAAAGTTCTTGTCGCTTCTCGTGCATAGGTTTCTCCACCCTTCTCCCCATAGCTTCATGATTTTACATCAAGTTCCTAGGCTCAGAAGGAACTTGTTTATAAAAACAAAGGCAAAACAAGGAATACTCAGCAATGGTATAGGCTTCTCTTCCTCTTCACTGGAAAGCATCTAAAACCATGGCAAGGCCCTGGCAGAGGGGACTGGCAAACTGCGCACTCATTTTTAGTTTAGGATATTAAGCAAGATACTAGCCTTGAATTCATTTGGTTTCAATTTATCTTTCATAAAACACATATATACTGAAAGATTTTGTGCTTGCATTTTCCTTTCTGCTTGCAAATTTCACCCCATTTAAAACATGAAAGGAGAAAAATAATGGTACTGACCAGAGCCAAACATAATATGGGTGGACACAGTACAAACTTTCCTTTAGAAAGTTTACCCCAGAACTGCGTGGGTGATATTCTGCCTTACTAGAAAACGAGGAGCATATCCTTGGGCAGTAGAGTATCTTGCTGTTAATATGATACAACACATACTTGAGATGATCTCCATTTTCCTTAACTTTTGGCAACCCACCCTCTGTGGCACAGAAAAGAAAATTAGATACATTGAGAAAGCAGAAGTTATTAACGTGAAACACATTATCCTCCTAATTTTGTCCTCTTTAAAGTAGAAGCTTAATGATAATTCTTAAATTGCCAGATCCTTTCTCAGTCTGCTTCTGAACCCATGGCACTATAACCTAGGGCACTTATGCCCCTTCTTTTTCCCTCCTTAACAAGAAGTCTCAGCTATCAACTGCCACTTAATTATGGAAATCTAAAAATCACAAATTTTAGGTCTGGAAGAGCATTAGCAATCATATCCCATGCAGATGTGACCGAGACCTTTTCAGTAACATTTTTTAATTATAGGCAATTCCAGGACTTCTAACTCACAATTCCATGCTCTTTTCACTGCATCAGTTTTACATGAAAGCATTAATTGAAAAAAAAAAACCATTGTGTCCTCTGCCCTCTCATACTTCTGTTGTTCAGAAGGAGTGAGCTTGTAAATAAAGAATGAGATGATCTAAGCCAATAACTATTCATGGGTCAAAGAAGTCTTTCCCTTAATGTCATTTCAAGTGCAATGGAAAGACCATCCCTGTCTGCTTCCCCAGCCCTACCACATGTCAACAGCTTGCATCATTAAGGATTTTGAGCTTCATATTAAGCAATACTCTATCCCTAGTGTCCACTCTTAAAATTCAAACATTCTGAGAGAGATGATACTAAGTCACTAAGCACTAACTCTGAATTTGTTTATAAGTCAACTTCTCTCCATGTTGGGAGACATATGGCCTTGATCTAACTTAACTTGACGTAAAGCTCAGAAAAGAGAAAAGTGCAGAAAGGAAAGATGAAGTGTGACCAATTTAATCTGCTTTAGTCTTGCTTAAGGCAGGCCTTAACCATACTATACACATCATTGACATGCCATAATATATAATGAGCAAAAGCCATGTAGAGTCTAGTTGCCTCTAGTAATTGTAGCTAAGGAATGACTAGTGCTCAATACAATATAAAGATTAGCATATAAAGATTACAATTGAATTAGGAAATTTTTTGGCTACTAACATTCCAAAGACAATCCAGAGAAGATTGTAATTCATGTGAGATAATAATAAAGATGGTGACGTTGATGAAGACAACAATGACAAGTAGCACCAGATATGCCAGGTACTGTTCTAAGTGCATTCATTTATTCAACAAATGATCATTTAGTACTACTTCATATTTGTAAGGCACTGTTCTAAATGCCAGGGATTCTGTAGTGAAGTGGTGAGAAAAAAAATATTCTCACCCTCAAGAAGCTTGCATTCTAGTGGGGAGGCAGATAGCAAGAAAACAAATAGATTCATAATATGTCAGATGATATAAAGTGCTATGGAGAAAGAAAAGTAAAGAAATGGGTGTTGTCAGGTGGATTTGCTTTTTTTTAATAAATATGATCAAAGAAGTGTCAGTGTAAAGGTCACTTTTGAGCAAAGATCTAAAAGAAATGGAGTGAGCTAGAGAAGATTTCTAGGCAAGAGTGTTTTAAGCACAGAGAACAGCAGGTGCAAATGTCCTGAACAAGGAGTATGTCTGGTGTGTTTGAAGAACATCAAGAAAGCCAATGGGACTACAGTTTGATAAGCAAGGAGGATAATGGTAGAAGCCGAAGTCAGACATGTCAATGCAAATCAATGACCTCAGCTCTCACACTAATGGAGATGGGGACTCAGTGAGGGTATTGAGTAGAAGAGTGACAGGATCTGACTCATATTTTAAAAGAATCACTGCAGTTGCTCTGTTTAGATCAGACTTTTAAGAGGCAAGGACAGCCCTGACTGGTTTGGCTCAGTGGATAGAGCATCGGCCTGAGGACTCAAGGGTCCCAGGTTTGATTCCGGTCAAAGGCATGTACCTTAGTTGCAAGCACATCCCTGGTAGGGGATGTGCAGGAGGCAGCTGTTTAATCTTCGATGTTTCTGGCTCTCTATCCCTCTCCCTTCCTCTCTGTAAAAAATCAATAAAATATATTTTTTTAAAAAAGAAGCAAGGACAGATGCTGATATTAACTCACTTAAGAATCATGAGTTATGATGCTGGAGGCAAAGACCAACAGTAGTTAACGTATAAATGGGAGAAGTCTGCCAGGAGGCTAATGGACCTTGATATTCAGGAAAGGCTGAAAAATCTGCATAATATTACCTGCTGCTTGCTGAATTGGCTGAAGGCAATCCCCTATCCCAGTGGTTCTCAACCTGTGGGTCACGACCCCTTTGGGGGTTGAACGACCCTTTCACAGTGGTTGCCTAAATACATCCTGCATGTCAGATATTTATGATTCACAATAGTAGCAAAATTACAGTTATGAAGTAGCAACGAAAATAATTTTATGGTTGGGTGTCACCACAACATGAGGAACTGTATTAAAGGGTTGTAGCATTAGGAAGGTTGAGAACCACTACACATGATAATCTTTTATTGTTTACCAAACCTTACCACTCAAATGCCTATTTGCTTTGCTAATAGGCAAATGTGTATTCTAGTAAATAAAAAGCTATGGGTACTGAGCTTCAGGGAACCTCTCTGCTAGAGAGTAAGGTCTCCGCCTGGCTCTCCCCATCCTTCTAAATGTATATTTCTCATGTAGTACATCCATTGGTGCATCAGACCCTTCTCCAGACCTTGAACTCTAGCCGCAGATAGATACAGCGTTCACATTAGGAGATTTGTCTTCTTTCCCATTTTGAACATGGCAAAACTGAGACAGAGAAGTCACACAGATCATGAATAGCAGAACCAGGATAACAGCCCAGGCAACCTGGCTCCAGAGGTCATACTTTTAACCTCCACACTCTATCACTTCTCAAGAAAGATGTCAAAGGCAGAGGCAAATTTCAATGGATGGAGACCACTAGAAGCAGTCCTAATTGTGGGAAGAAGCATAATTTTCTTTCATTCCACTTTCATTATTTCATGGACCGTATTGCACTTTATAGACAATGAGTCAGAAATACCTGGCATTGTCATTTTTTTAAAAAAGCCTATTACAAGTCAGGAATATAAGAGTTATTAGCAGAACCTAATAATAACTTTGTAGAGGTACCTAACTGTCAACTGCAATACTGGGAGGATGCCTAACACATTTCTTTGCCCGCACAATGCAAAACTAAGGGGAACATGAAAGGGGCTGAGATTCCCTTTCAGTGATTGCTCTGTTGACTTCATGTGCTGATGATTCTCAACCCTCATTCCAAGCCAAATTGAGTTTCTCCAGTAATTTAAAATTTGTAAAGAAATTCTTCATTAAATATGTATTATAATCATGTTGATTCTCCTTGCGATTTTTTAATTAAAGTATAATTACTTACACTGTTATATTAGTTTTGGTTGTACAACATAGTGATTCAACATTTATACACCTTACGATGTGATCACTTTAATAAGTCTAGTCCAGTACCCATCTACTGCTGTACAAAGTTATTATAATAATATATGTGACTCCATTTTAAAAAAATTAATTGCCTGGTTGCCAAAAGTTTGAAGAGAATGTTACCATCATTATTTTCAATGCCATCTTTGAACACAAAGAACCATAACTAAATTAGCTTCTTTTATGATGTACCAGAGTTTTAGAAATCTCAAAATTAGAATTCATAATATTAATAAAGAGCCATAATTTACATAAGTAATACATAAAACTGTATGATTAGGTAAAAATGAAGTGACATTTTTATAAATGATTATGTAATAAAACTTATAATTCAAGGATGGTGTTTTTCTCATTCAGGTTTTAGAGATTTTCAAGTTCATTTAATGAATCCCACCAGATAACAAAAGTGCCTTAACACTTTACAGGGGGGTATAAAGGAAATACTAGACATAGGATTTTCCTATACTCAAGGAATTTACAACTTGTCAAGGACAAGACTTGTATATCTTATATCAAACAGGAAGGCAGGGGGATGCAAAGACAGTGGTTTGATAACAGTTCTGAGTACACAGGGCATCTGCCCCTGCTTGGAACGCAGTCTTGAACTCAGATTCCTGGTAGCACTGGCTCTGCCTCAGTGTTCACTCCCTCCTGCCAGTCAAATGTCTTCCATTCTCTCTCCAAGCCCTTCAGACTCTGAACCATCTGGATTATTTTACTCTATGTTATAACACTTCCACACTACCCATCTGAATTTTGTAAAGCACATACATACACCTCTAGGAGTACAAAGGGGCTTTCCTTCTCTCACCAAGTTGGAAGGCTCTAATCTGATAGAGCAAGAGTTTTGATTGATTTGAAAGAAGAAAGGCTGAACCAGGCAATTTTGAATATGTATCCCATGAACTGGGTGACAGCCCAAAGCAAGATACCCAGCAGGCAGCTTGGAACAGCAAGAAGATCCTAGATGTCTGATAGTTTGGGAATGAAGATATTAAAAGATGGAAGAGTTGTCCAGCAGGGATTGTAGAATGGTGGTATCTTTCAGATTTGGCGGCCCAGACTTTATACCCAAGAAATAGATGTCAACTTTATCTAGGCCCTGCCCTTCCAACCTACTTGTTATTCTGCTTCTGACCCCCACAGAATAAGCTAATCAAAGTTATTCGATTCCAAAACCTGTTTTCCCATTAGAATTTCCAAGTAGTTCTGATGTACTGACTCACAGTGAGAGTTTATCTACTCATTTGACAAATTTTTAGAGCCTCTGTTATGAATTAAGTGGTCCTCTGAAGACCAGCCTGGAGCCCAACCACTATCGTTTCTATAGGCAACCTATGTTCTGAGTTTCTGACTACTGGTTTATGCCATTGGGAACTCTGCCCA
The DNA here is from genome assembly GCA_004026665.1 of Murina feae. Lineage (NCBI taxonomy): Eukaryota > Metazoa > Chordata > Mammalia > Chiroptera > Vespertilionidae > Murina > Murina feae. Next base: position 20,857 of record PVJC01000882.1, on the reverse strand, counting down.
GTGGTAAATAGTAGGTTCCTTGTGTTGTTTCTCTATTAGAATTTGCATGATGTCTTCCCTTAATTTAAGGACAGTATGAAAGCCCAGAAGAAGGGACTATACACCACTTGATTTTATTTATTTCTCCTTCTTTTGCTATGTTTGAATCATTTGAATGCTGAAAAAGCTCATGCAACAGCATTGTTATAAAGGTCTCAAGAGAGATATCTATCACAGTAGTGGTTGAGAAAACTATAATACAAGACAGATTACTTGACATACACAGCAGTCTGCACATAAAAAACAAGGTTTATGTTTCAAAAATTGGAAGAATGCAGAAGCTTACTATTTTTTAAGAAACAGGAGGACTTTATTTGATTTGAGTAATGAGTAAATTCCTGCCCCACAGTATGATCCTTTAGGGGGCATAATGAACAAAGTAAAAAATTAATAACTATTTATTCCATTTACTCAGTTTCAATATCTTCCCCGTATAGAACCATATTATGATAAATAATATTTATATTAAAATGTCAATATATTTTTTCAACTCATGTTACCTTTTTGCATATCTTTCTAGTCTATGTTTTCATAAACATCTTGGGTATTTTAGGGAAAAAGTCCAAAATTATGATCCTTAATCATAACTACAGTGAACTGATTGACAGCTAAATGTATTACTGTTAAGTCAGGAAAAATAGGTAGCCTCTGGACATACTTAAGGAAAGCAAAGGGCAATATAGTCTTGACTGCACACGCTTGTGTTTGCACTTACCCTCCTAAGTACTGGAAAAGCAGTGACTGAGTGAACTTGCAATAGTAGGAAAGGATGTTAATCTCTATTTAGGTCTTCTATTTTCTTAACATAGTCTTACTTGAAAGAGTGGAAAATATTTTCTCAATGATAAATAATTTTTTCCAGAGTGATTTATTTTCTCTTCTTTTATCTTCTTACCTAGAACCCAGCTAAAGAGAGTTGGAAGTTCAGAGTCATTTTCTAAAACAGAAGGTGCTCAACCAATCCCTGATATGGTCATTCTCTCAAGAGAAAATGGAGAAAAACTGCTGAAACTTGGATAGAATTTCGGGGTTAGAATTCCAAAATTCTAAACACATTTTCAGACTAAACGCCTTGTGTTCTTATCAAATGTCCTTTATACCATGATAGACTTTTTGACTCTTTGGCTGTCTGGGACTGGTAAGTCTGGACTTTGTCAGCTGCCTTCTCTATACAACACAAGTTACATTAACTGAGTCACCTTAATGTGCATATATTTATGTCATCCCTAAATAATTAATTCAGATATGACCTTTACACTTCTGCAATGGTAGATTTAGTAACAGCTTAAGAGAGGTATGTAAACTTTGCTGTTCATGAGTAATATTGGGTTTTCTTGGAATCACTGCAAAGGGGACATTCTCATATGCAGTATCAAGGAAGAGAGCTAATTTAAGTCAGGGAGCTGCCAGGATCTGCACCAATCTTGTTGAATGATCAATGTCTTGGGTTGATTTATACCATACCTATTTCTTAAAGCTTTAACTTTCCTTGTTCCAAAGAGTTTGGGTCAGTTATAACAATGCAGACAATGCAGCAATATAAAATATATTAAAAATAAGTGGAGAAGATGAGTCAAAGAGGAACTCAGGGTAGAAAAGTGAAACGAAGTATGGAGAAAAGGAGTACACAGGAGAGACAACATGTGTACGGTTGCCCAAGACTGACTGCAGAGGGGCCCAGCCTTTCTAACAGGCCACATGAAAGGGAAACATGTTTAGTTATAAAAACACACACAGAGAATTAACCCCCGGCTCACAGCATCACACCAGACACGATGCTGGTCTGCAGTGAAGGGCCTCGAGCACCGAGATGCAACCAGGTCTTAGTTCAATTTCACATCCATCTAGAGAGCACTTTCTGCTTTATATTAGTAGTGAAACCAAAGAGTTTCAAAACCTTAGTGAGCTGACCATTATCTTCCTTGCTTCAGCTTGTAAGGACACAAAGTGTCTCAGGGAAGGCAAGTGCCTGCTACCTCCCTGATGAGGCTGGTGAGTGTGCTCAGGAAGAGATCCCCTTGCCCTCATTTTATTTTGTTCCTGACCCCTTGGGTAAGGCTGTAGGATCTATATGATCAGACCCAGGTCCTGCCTGACTTGGGACAATATTCCCAGAGAGAAGATTGGGGAAAGTGCCACCAAGTAAGAAAAACATAAAATAAATAAAAACAAATAAATAATAAATGTTAAAGCCTGCTAGTCTAAATTCATGTGTATATCCAACAAAATAATAGCATATACTAAGCACTTTTATGCAGATACTGCTTTAAGAACATTACATTTCATTCATTTAATACTCCCAACAAACCTGTGAGGTAGATACTACTGCATGTGTGGCAGATGTAGAAACTGAGGAAAAGAGAGGTAGACCATCTCTCCAAATCACAAAGCTGGTAAGAGGTACAGTCAAGGTTTGAACCCTAGCTCTGGCCGGTGTGCTCAATGGTTAGAATGTCTGCCCTTGGACCAGAGGATTGTGGGTTTGATTCCTGACCAAGGACAATTCCTGGGCTGCAGGTTTCATCTCCAGCTGATTGGATGGGTGAGGTGTGTTTGGGGGGCAAACAATTGATGTGTCTTTCTCACATTGATGTTTCTCTCTCTCCCTCCACCCCCTCCCTTCTACTCTCTCTAAAAATCAATGGGAAAAAAAATATCCTTGGGTGAGGATTAATGACAACAACAACAAAAATTTGAACCCTAAGGGTGTCCATCCAGAGATGCACTCCCATCTATGAATTCCACCATCCTACTTCACCCTTCACCCTTTAAAAATATTTTTTTAACCCTCACCCGAGAATATATTTTATTGATTTTTTTTTTTAGAGAGAGGGAGAAACATCAGTGTAAAACAGAAATAATCAAGGGTTGCCTCCCATATGTGGCCCGGGGATCGAACCAGCAACCTAGGTATGTGCCCTGACCAGGAGTGAAACCTGCAACCTTCACAGTGTTTTGGTGTACAAGACGATGCTCCAACCAACTGAGCCACAGGCTGGGCACCCTTCACCTTTTAACACGCATACATAGGTCCACCATTTCAAACTTCTTTTCCCTTGGGGTTAGCCTGATTTCTGCCCCTCAAAGACACGACTGTCGGGGAAACACGGTGAGCAGGCATCTGAGGAAGCACAGAGCAAATTCTGTCCTAGAACTGGAAACTACAGACGACGCCAGAGACCTCAAGACAGTCTGTGGTCAGAAACATAACTCAGGAGTGGCTGCCCCTAATTCTTCATTTCTCTTTCACTACTGGGTCTTCATTCCTTTTTGCCCCACATCAAAAGCTCAGCTATTCACTTCTCTCACTTGGCCCATTGACTTGCTTTGCCAGAAAGTTACCAGCCTGAATTATTCTGATGGTAAAACCTTTCTGCCTGAGGCGAGAGCCCACTTCCTTCGCCCTTCTTTGATCTCTGAAGAATTTTTCTTTTTTGTAAAAACCATACTGGCAAGCACACCCACCTCCTTCCACATACTTGAGATTTTACAGTGGCTTTTTTGGAACTCCGCTGTGTTTTACATGTCAGTCGATCTCTGCTGGAGAGAGCCCCACAAAGACCTGTTGACACCTCACGGCAGAATTTCACAAAATGTTCTAGGAAGAGATAATTTTCTAATTATACTGCCCAATTTTACTTATGAAGGCATTTTCCAACCACTCCATCTCCAGTGGTGGGAATAGTCTGAGGGTGAAACTAGACCCAGGGTGCATACTTTCCTTTCCTTTCTTCCTGCCTAATTTTTTTTTTCTTTCTTGTATTAGATAGTATTGCCTGGAAAACTGGGCTTTGCTTTCCAAATGCTCACCTGAGAATGCAACCCTAATGAAATATAATTTCCATCAGAGTAACACCTAGAAACAATGAAATTGGGATGCTTGCCCTGGACCCTTTGAGTGTGGGGTCCCCCAGAGAAAGGAAGTTCCTCGTTATATGGCCCTTTTGCCCCATCGCCAAGACATTTCTTTCTGCTCTTATCTGTCCAGACAGCATTTCCACTAACCACCAGTCAGAAAGGCAACTCGTTCTCATCCATTATCCCTTCGTTGAGCTTCAATTCTCAGGGCAGCCTTCGCTGACCAGTTCATTCTTTAAAATAGTTGTAATTGTATTATTTTTCTGTATTAAGTCTTCCTATCTTCCTATTGGTACATTGCTAAACTAAGCTAAGTTTCCAGTGCTCCATAAACAGAATTTCAGAAATATTGAATGGACCAAAGCTAAGGAAATGCAAGCATAAAGGAGGAGGTTTTCACTGGCCTTCCAATACTTTGAAACACTTGCTCAGCTACTGTCAGCCTTGTTAACTTTTAATAATAATTTTGTTCCAGACACAGATATTTTTTAATAGTCACTAGTATTACTATTATTACTCCTATTTTATAAGGTGAAATGGTAGAATGAGAGACATTAAATAACTAGCCCCGGTCACATAAATGGTACGTGATGAAGCTAATATATGAGTGGTAAAGTCAACATCCCGGCTATGAGTCCAGGGCGCCTGCTGCCCGCACTGTCAAGAATCTGAAAAGTTCTGCTGTTAAGTCATAATTTCTTGATGAATTGAGTGTAAGTGAATACTATATTTTCTTATGTAATTTCTGGCTCCACTCCAGAACCATACCTACAGGAGATGAAATTCACCATTTTGGAACTCTACCTAGGTAACAAAAAGGCAAATGTGTCCTCAAACCATCAGTAGTTAGAGAGGAGGGTCCTCAGAATATTTGGCTACCCTGGGCCATTTATTATGACATTTCCCAGACTTTCCTAGACTTACTTTTTTCCAACTGCAAATCTTCACAGTGATCAGGCATTGCTTTTTCACTTCATTATTTCACATATGAAATCACTTCCTTTTCTGGTTTTACAAGTAAGGAGGTAATTTAAAAGGTTTCTGATTTTGAGAAACAACAAAAAGAGAAAGCAAAGAAAAATTGTGATAGTCAGTAGTTACATTTAAAATGCAGAAAAAGCAAGTCACTTTAATAGAAACCAGTATGAGTCAACATATGATTAATTGTTTTGTTTTAATTTTTTATTTCTTTGCATTTAGTTTAATTACATATATTGGGGTGACATTAATTAATAAGATTTCTATGATACATGATCTGAATATTGGCTTGTGTGCCCACCACTCAAAGTCAAATCATCTTCCTTCACTATATATTTGGCCCTCTTTTCTACCTCATATCCCCCTTCCCTCCAGTAACCACCATACTGTTGTCTGTGTCTATGAGTTTGTTTTATATCCCATACATGAGCGAAATAACATGGTTTTTAAGTTTTTGACTGACTTATTTTGCTTAGCATGATATTCTCAAGGTTCATCATGTTGTCGCAGACGGTGCTATTTCACTTTTTATTATGGCTGAGTAATATTCCATTGTATACATGTACCACATGTTTATTCAATCCTCTATTGCAGGGCACTTCATTTGTTTCCATATCTTGATCACTATGAATGGTGCTGCAGTGAACATAGGGGTGCATTATCTTTGTGAATACATGTTTTCAAACTTTTAGGGTAGACACCCAAAAGAGGGATTGCTGTGTCATATGGTAATTCTATTCTTGATATTTTGAGGAACCCCCATACTGTTTTTCACAGTGGCTGTACCAATTGACATTCTCACCAGCACTAAATGAGGGTTCCTTTTTCTCCACAATCTCTCCAACATTGCTTCTATTTATCTTGTTGATAATAGTGATTTTAACAGGTGTGAGGTGATATCTCACTTGATTTGCATTTCCCTAATAGCTAGTTAAGTTGAGCATATTTTCAAATATTTGTTGGCCATAGGTCTTTTTGGTAGAAGTGTCTGTTCAGGTCCTCTGCCTATTTTTTAATAGGATTGTTTGTTTGCTGTTGAGTTGTAGAAGTTCTTTATATATTTTGGATATTAACCCCTTGTCAGAACTGTTGTTTGCAAATATCTTCTCCCATTTGGTTGGTTGCCTGTTTATTTTGTTGGCAGTTTCTTTTGCTGTACAGAAGTTTGTTTTAATTTGATATAATTCCATTCATTTATTTTCGCCTTTGCTTCCCTTGCTTTTGGAGTCAAATTCATAAAATGTTCTCTACGACCAAGAGCCATAAGTTTATTATCTATGTTTTCTTCTATGTAATGTATTATTTCAGATCTTATATTCATGTCTTTGGTCCATTTTTGAACTAAGTTTTGTACATAAGGGCAAACTGTAATCTAGCTTTATTCTTTTTTTTCCTTATTGATTAAGATATTACATATGAATCCTTATCCCCCCCACCATTGCCCTCTCAAACTCCCCACTCATGCCCTTACCACCACCCCCCAGCCAGTGTCTGTGTCCATTGGTTAGGTTTATGTGTATGCATACAAGTCCTTTGGTTGATCTCTCCCCCTTATTCCCACCCTCCTCTACCTTCCCTCTGAGTTTTGACAGTCTGATTGATGCTTCTCTGTCTCTGAATCTGTTTTTGTTCACCAGTTTATGTTGTTCATCATATTCCACAAATGAGTGAGATCATGTGATATTTATCTTTCTCTGACTGGCTTATTTTGCTTAGCATAATGCTCTCCAGTTCCATTCATGCTGTTGCAAATGGGTTCTTTTGCACATAGTATTCCAATTTTTCCAGCACCATTTATTGAAGAGGCTTTCTTTTCTCCATTGTAGTTTTTGGCTCCTTTGTTGAAAATTATTTGTCCATATACATGTGGGTTTATTTCTGGGCTCTCGATTCTGTTCCATTGGTCTGTATGTCTGTTTTTCTGCCAAAATTATGCTGTTTTGATTATTATTGCTATTATTATTATTATTGCAATTATTATTATTATTATTATTATTGCAGTATAATTTGAAGTCAGGTAGTGTGATACTTCCAGCTTTGTTCTTTTTTCTCGCGATTGTTTTGGCTATTTTGGGGTCTTTTGTGGTTCTGTACAAGTCTGATTTTTTTGTTCTGTTTCTTTAAAAAAAATTCCATTGGGATTTTGATGGGGATTGCATTAAATCTAAATATTGCTTTAGGTAATGTGCACATTTTAACTATGTTGATTCTTCCAATTCATGAACATGGAATATCTTTCCATTTCATTGTATCTTTTTCAATCTCTTTTAATAATGCTTTCTAGTTTTCAGTATATAGTTCCTTTGCATACTTTATTAAGGTTATTCCTAGGTATTTTATATTTTTTGTTTCAATTGCAAAAGGAATTATTTTTTTCATTTCTTTTTCTGAAATGCCATTGTTAGTATATAGGAATGGAGTGGATTTTTGTACATTGACTTTGTATACTAATCTTTGCTGTATTTGTTTATTGTTTCTAATAGTTTTTGGTGGAGGCTTTAGGGTTTTCTATATAAAGAATCACATCATCTATAAAAAGTGACAATTTTACTTTTTCTGAATAAAAGTGGTAAGAGTCAACATCCTTGTCTTGTTTCTGATCTTAGAAGAAAAGCTGTTTTTCACCATTGAGTATATTAGCTGAGAGTTCGTTATATATGACCTTTATTATAATGAGGTTCTTTCCATTTTATTGAGTGTTTTCATCATAAATGGATGTTGTATCTTATCAAATGCTTTTTCTGCATCTATTGGTAAGATTATATTCTTTTTATCCTTTGTTACTAGGAATGTATCCATTTCTTCCAAGTTATTGAATTTGGTGGCATATAGTTTTTCACAGTATTCTAGTATAATCTTTTATATTTCTGTGATGTATGTGGTAACTTCTTTTTCATTTCTGATTTTATTTTGAGTCTATTCTTTTTTTCCTTAGTAAGTCTAGTCAGGGGTTTATTAATTTGATTAATTTTTACAAAGCACCAGTTCTTTGTTGTATTAACTTTTCATATAGTCCTTTTGGTCTCTATTTCATTCTCTGTTCTGATATCATTATTTCCTTTCTTCTGCTGACTTCGGGCTCCTTTTGTTCTTCTTTCCCTGGTTCTTTAGGATGTAATGTTAAGTTGTTTATTTGAGATTTTTCTTGAGATAGGCCTGAAGTTTTGATATTTCATTTTGTCATTTACATTTGTCTCTATGTGTCATGTGATCTCACTTTTTATTTTTTTCTTTGACACACTCATTTTTTAATAGTATGTTATTCAATCTCTACATATTTGTGATGGTTTTCTTTATGTTTTGCAGCTGATTCTAGTTTCAAAGCATTTTTGTCAGGAAATACAAGCATGGTATGATTTCAATCTTCTTAAATTTGTGGAGGCTACTTTTGTGTCCCAACATATGGTCTAAACTTGAGAATGTTCTATGTGTACTGGAGAAGAATATATAATCTGATGTTCTGGGATGAAAGACTCTATAATGTCAAGTATGACCATTTTGCCTAATGTATCAGTTAAAGTTGATATTTATTTATTGATTTTCTATTTGGATGATCTATCTAGAGCTGTCAATGGAGTACTTAAGACCCCTACTATGATTGCATTTTTGTCAGTTTCTCTTTTTAGTTCTATTAGTTGCTTTATATATTTCAGCAGTCCCTGATTGGGTGCATATATGTATTAAGAAGTATTATGTCTTCTTGATGTAGTATCTCCTTTATTATTATAAAATGTCCATCATTGTCTCTTGTTACCTCTTGAAATCTATTTTGTCAGATATAAGTTTGGCTACATCTGCTTTTCTGTGGATGCTATTTGCTTAGAGAATCATTTTCTACCCTTTAATTTTGTGTCTCTCTTTGTCTTTGCAGCTTCGATGTGTCTCCTGAAGAGCACATATGGTTTTTGTTTTATGTTCCAATCTGCTAATTTGTGCCCCTTAGTTGGTGAATTCAGTCCATTTACAGTTAAGGGTTATTTTTAATGTATGAGGATTTTCTACAGCCATTTTATATTTATTTTTCTAATAGTTCTATGCCTTCATTGGTTCTTTTCCTTTGTTGTTGTGGGGTTTTTTTGGTGGGTTTTGTGGGGTTTTTTTGTATGTTGTTTTGTGTGATGGTATTCCATAATTTTCCCCTCTGTTTCCTGTTTTTTGTAAGCTACATGTCCAAGTTGGGAGGGGTGGAAGGCTGGTGTTGTGTGGTTATCATTAGGCTTATGAAAAGAACATTTCATATACACAAGTAGTCCTTTTTTCTTTTGAATGCATCTGATCTCCATTCTTCTTTGCAAATTCAGACTTTTATCCCCTCCCCTTTTATGATTTGTTGTCATAAATTATTCCTATTTGTTCTGTGAGGTTGCTGGTGATATTACTTGTAGTTTTGTAACCTTTTGTTCTTTGTATCATGTAGTTTTGTAACCTTTTATTCTTTGTATCATTGAATATTTCCTGCAATGGGAGTTTTATGGTGATAAATTCCCTTAGCTTTTGTATGTCTGGAAAAGTCTTTATTTTTCCTTCTTATCTAAAATATAACTTTGCTCAATATATTATTCTTGGCTGATAATTTCTCTTTTCAGTATATTTGAATATTTGGTTTATTCTCTTCTAGCTTATAGAGTTTCTGCTGAGAAGTCCAAAGGTAACTTAATAGGCTTTCCTTTGTAGGCTACTTTCTTTTTTTCTCTAGCATCTGTGACAATTCTTTCTTTGTCATTAATTTTTTAACATTATTTATTGTTTAAAGTATTACATATGTCTCCTTTTTCCCCCATTGAACTCTCCCTGGCCACTTCCACCTCCCAACACATGCCCTGACCCTCTACTGTCTGAGTTCATTGGTTATGCTTATATGCTTGCATGCAAGTCCTTTGGTTGATCTCTTATCTCCATCTCTTCCCATCCTCCCCTGTCTTCCCTCTGAGGTTTGACAATCTGTTTCATGCTTCTATGCCTCTGATCTATCTTTGTTCATTAGTTTATGTTGTTCATTATATTCCACAAATGAATGAGATCATGTGATATTTACCTTTCTCCAACTGACATATATCACTTAGCATAATGCTCTCCAGGTCCATTCATGCAGTTTCAAATGGTAAGAGTTCCTTCTTTTTTACGTCAGCATAGTAATCCATTGTGTAGATTTACCACAGTTTTCTAATCCACTCATCTGCTGATGGACATGTAGGCTGTTTCCAAATCTTAGCTATTGTAAATTGTGCTGCTATGAACATAGGGGTGCATATATCCTATCAGATTGGTATTTCTGATTTCTTGGGATATATTCCTAGAAGTGGGATTACTGGGTCAAATGGGAGTTCCATTTTTAATTTTGGGGGCAACTCCATACCGTTTTCCATAGTGGCTATATCAGTCTGCATTTCCACCAGCAGTGCATGAGAGTTCCTTTTTCTCCACATCCTTGCCAGTACTTGTTGTTTGTTGTTTTATTGATGATAGCCATTCTGATAGGTGTGAGATGGTACTTCATTGTCATTTTGATGTGCATCTCTCTGGTGATTAGTGACTTTGAGCATGTTTTCATATGTTCTCAGCTTTCTATGTCCTCTTTCAAAAAGTGTTTATTTAGGTCCTTTCCCCATTTTTTGATTGGATTGTTTATCTTCCTTTTGTTAAGTTGTATGAGTTCCTTATAAATTTTGGAGATTAAACCTTTATCAGATATAACATTGACAAATATGTTCTCCTTGCCATTAATTTTTGAAAGTTTTAATACAACTTGCCTTGGAGAAGGTTTTTTTGATTGAGGTAATTAGGTGTTCTGTTTGCTTCTTGGATTTGAGGATCTAATACTTTCCATAGGTTTAGAAAGGTCTCTTCAACTATTTGTTTGAATAGGCCCTCTGTTCCTTTCTCCCTTTCTTCTTCTAGTATGGCTATTATTCTTATATTACTTTTTTCTGATGGAGTCAGATATTTCTCATAGAGTTCTTTAATTTTTCTTTTATGCTCAAGTCTCTTTATTCTTCCCCCTATGTCATTTCTAAATTTCTGTTTTTGATATCACTAATTCTTTCATCAATCTGGTCAACTTTCTTGCCTATGCTCAGTAGTCCACTCTTTATCTATTTTATTGAGTTCTTCATCTCCAGTGTTTTTATTTGTTTCTTTTTTAAGGTTTCAATCTCCTTGGTAAAGTTTTCTCTTTGTTTATTGATTTTGTTTCTGAGTTCATTAAACTGCCCTAGCTGTGTTTTCTTGCATCTTGTTGAGTGTCTTCAGAACTGCAATCTTGGATTCTTTTTCATTTAAATCACATATTTCACAATGTCAATTCTAGTCTTTAAGTTTTTATTATGGAGATTTTTCATTTTCTTTCTGAGTTGCCTCATTACTTTGGTTATTCAGGGTATTTGATGTGTTTTTCCTTCTCTGTCTAGGCATTAATGTATGAGTGACATTTCTTTAGTAGATTAAGAAGAAATCTTTCTACTGTTTTCCAGTAGCTGGTACTGAGTCACAAGTTTGTTTATTTGTTTGTTTTTAGCTCTCTTGCATTTCTCTGCCAAGTGGTGGAAAATTTCCTTCTCTGTGATCCAGTCACTTGGGTCCCAGGGCACCAACCCCACATGGGGTGATAGGGCTCCAAATTCATGAAATCCCAATGCTGGACCCTACAGCCAGAAGCCCTGGCAGTGCAGAAGCAATGTGTGGAGTTGAGGTGAGCTGGGGGAACCTGGCTGCCTCCTTTGCTGTATTGCCCTCCTAGCCATGGTAACCAGCAGACCTCTATGGCACCCCCTTGTACCCCCAACTGCTCTTGAGATTAGTTGCAGAGTGTGCCCTGCACTCAGGGCAAAATGTATTTCTGCAGTACCAGCTTTCGAGTTTGCAGGTAATGTGCTCTACAACCTGACACGAAGGGTTAAGGCAGGCCAGCTCTGGGAGGTTAATGGAAGTTGGCCAGGCTCTGTGGCTCTGTTTCTCTGTCTGGAATGCCAATTACCACACAGCCATGGCCACACCTTTGTGCTTCATCCCTACCAAAGTCACTGGGCTCAGCTACAGCTAGTACTGCCTACTCCTACAGGAATGCTCACTAAATCTGTTTGCTCCCCCTGACTGAAAGGAGTGCCAGCCACAGCCTGATTCCTCCCTTCTCTGGGCTGAGCCCCACAATGAACTTGGGCTGCAGGCCTATTTTGGTGGCTCAGCTCTTCTCCCTTCTTGCCTCCCGATTCGCTCCTACTTGTCCATCTTCAGATGTTGCAATGTATGGATCTCTCAGATGTGTTTGTGTGTTGAACAGAGAATCCTTTGTTGAATTATAGCTGTTCAAATTGTTGAAACTTCAAGGGGAGAGACCAAGGGGACCTGTCACACTGCCATTCCCCTGATGTCACTCCTCTAATTGGTGTGTTATTTTTTTCAGACTTCTGAAAACACTTTCCCTTCTCTTCTCAAAACCTTTCCCTCTATTCTTTCCTTTTTTCAAAACTCCTGGGATTTTTTTTTGCACATCTGCAAAACCAATGTCAGTTACAGGTTTCTATTCTAGTGTTAAACCAATCTGGCTTCCAGTCTCAGAAAAGTAAGCCAGTTCTCACCAGACAAACAAATGGAGATGACTTAATACTTGAGGGAGGTGAGGGAGGGAGGAAGCTGATGGATAAATGATAAAGGATTTCGGGCCCCTCTGACAAACTGAACCATATCAGAGGCAATTGATGGGGTCATGGAAAACAGGTGAATTTTGCTTTCAGAGTAGAGGAAGAGTATATGGGAAAGAGATAAATATAATTAAGTATGATTCTTTTTAAAGATTTTTTAAGGAAAATTTTCAGCAAAGTAGGGATAATATTTTCTACTTATCAACCTCCTTAATTATGATTTTATGTCTCCAAACTAAGACTATTTTTTTAAAAAATACATCATTTTAATGCTATCAACAAATAGAAGTGATGCTTTCTGCTTGTGACTTTCCTTTCCACTCATAAAAATACTTGAGCCTGTTAGGGTTTTGTTGAGCTCTATTAAATTAAGGTAAACTTGGAAGTGAACAATACAGAAAATTTGTGCTCTTTGGAAAGGGACAAAAATATACTTTGGAATGAGAAATTTTAAAAGGTTAAGAGAGAATGCACTTAGGGCCATTTGAGGCAAAAACCAAAATCAGATATTACTATCCTCACTAAGAACCATGAAGAAAAACTGAGTTATTTGTGACTATTCAAATGGTACTTTCTTTTAGAAAAAGATTCCAAACAATTCCTGGAAACTCTGCCTCTCTAAGAAGATGGCATTTTTGTGAATTGAGGGTAAAGGCATGAGGAACATATGGAGTACATTTCCCTTTATAACACTGAACTGTTTAAAATTGAGGGAAAAACCACTTGGCAAGGTATACTGGCCAAGCCAATGGCAAAAGTCATTTCCATTTATCCTGATTCCTTCCCATGGTCCACCTCCCAGCCTACCGGACATCCGGGCCCATGATTTATATAAGCCCTGAATTGAAAACCAAGCAGTTAAAGATACCTAGAGAACTCTGCTTTCTCTTGGCACAGGAAACACAAAACTGCCTTTGCCCATGTCTACAGAGATGATGTAAGGGGAAAAAAATCTAAAGATTTTCCAGAAACAAGGTATATTTCAAAGAGTGTAAGAGTGACTGTTTTTGAAGAGTTGACTAGCCTAAGAAAGACCTTACAGAAATGGGAATTAAGCATGAGACCTTTTCAGAGGGAAAGTGAAAACCAAGTCTCTCCTGGTTTTGGAACTAAAGGTCCAGCATCCCTGGCAACTCAGTCCACATAAACTGGGAGAGTTGGTCAACCTAGTAGGAGACTTTGGATGATTTTATGGCTCAAATATTGAAAAAGAAAAGTCCCAGAAACACTAAAAACAACTTGTTCAACCTGAACAAGGAAAAAAATTGAAATAAAAACTCTGAGTGCTAACATTCATAGAGTCCTTGTATTGTGCTAGGCTCCTTCTATGTGCTTTACAGACATTATGTTCATCCTGATTATAGTGTTTGAGAGTTACTTCTGATTGTTGTCCCTATTTTGCAGATAAGGAAACTGAGAAACAGAGTAATTAATGTAACTTGCCCAAGCTCATACAAACAGTAAGGACAGAGCCAGAATAAATATCATGAAGTATCTTGAACTTAACCAAGAATGATTCCTTCCACTTTCCACCACTCAAAGTCTTCTCATACTTCATGTGCAACCTATTTAAGCTTTAAGATTGAATTAGAACAGGATATATTTCTTCTCTTTTTGCTTCCCCAGGAACTCGTTAGATGCCAGATGTCCCCCATGAAATAGACTAAGGAAGAGAGAAACCAGTAAAGCTAATGCTTGTTAAATGGCAATTGGTTTAGCACCTCCTAAAACAGAATCCACAGGCTTCTATGGAATAAAGCTTTAAACTCTCACAGCAAGGTTACTTGAATCCTGCCTCAGTTAAGATCTTTAGTGCTTTCTGTCTAAAGCATTCTTTCAGTCGTTGACCCTAAGCATTGGGCAACCTCTTGTGAGCTAAGCATGTTTCCAGAGGGTTTCCCGGAAATCCCTCTCTCAAGGAGCCAGAGTCTTGTTTGAATAAAGTTGCCACTGTAATTGCTTGGCTTTCTGTTTAAGAGTATTACAGGCTCTGGGAATGGATTTGTGAATAAAATACAATTAAAAGAAATGTTAACAGTGTTGTACTGAAATGCAGAGTGTGTGGTTGCACAGGAGGAAAAACTTGCCCAAGATTGGCCACTAAAGGATTTATCTTTTAATGGAGAGAAGCTGTTTTACTTAACATAGTTTCCTGTATAAAAACAGAATGTGGGGAGCTTGTGGCTCTGATAAAAGGCGAGGAGAAAAAGTCAGTCTGGATGTATCTACAGGTTCACACTTAAAATCGAACAAATGGGAAACACATCCAACTGGGAGTCCAATAATTGATAGACTTGGATGACAAATTGAGACTTTCATCTTTTAAATGACAGTTCTTGACATAACTTTCCCTGGACACATCTAAAAACACATGTATTTATGACTAGTGGGCCAGAGACCACTACCATACAATTGTAGCTGTAATGCAAGTAGCTCTATGTGTTGCTGTGTGTGCGTCTTTAATCCAGACCATCTGTTTTCGACTTAGCGTTCTACTGGACTTGATAAAAGCTGACCCACCTCAAAGTCATGACATTCAATTTCCCCCAAGGGCACCCTTCACTATGAAAGTAAACCGTAGCATTAGCACCAGCTGGCTAGAAGGAAGCAGTCGCTAAAGCCAATCCTGTAAAGTTTCCATATTCTTAAGGAAACAAATAACCCATGGAGCTCTCAATGTAAGGTTCTAGTGCTTCCCAAAATTTCAACAGATATAATGATGAAATGGAATCATCTGAGGAGCTGTCCTGTGTTCTGGGACTATTACAACTTAAATACACTTCCGCATCCTACTGACCACCTGTGAGCAGCTCCCTTTATGTTCATTGGCAGTAGTACCTGGGATCTGTTTCCATTTATCTATCCATCATTCCTCTTTCCATCTGTCCATCCATTCATTCATTCAATAAATAGTTGAGGCATGATTTTAGGTTCTGGGAGAATAGCAAAAAGACAGACAAAACTCTTTTTCTAAAGGAGCTCATAGGTTAGTGAAGAGACAGACATAAACAAGAAAACAAATAACCAAAATACTTTCAGTTGACAAGTGCCATAAAGAATAAATATGGAATGCTATAGGAAATGACATGAGAGGAAAGAGTCACTTTCCATTGGAAAGACCCCTCTGAGGAAATGACATTTGGGCTCAGACTTGAAACATTTAAAAATTTGAAAGAAGAATGTTGCCAGAGGAATTGTAAATGTGAAATCCTTAGGGGTAGCAGTAAGCTTTGTGTGTTACAAGAAGAACAATAATGTCATTGTGGTTAAAGCAGTTGTATATAAGATGGATTTGGAGATTTTTCTAAGGCAGCAGTCCTCAACCTGTGCGTTGCGATCCCTTTGAGGGTCAAACGACCCTTTCACAGAGGTCGCCTAAATACACCCTGCATATCAGATATTTACATGACAATTTATAACAGTAGGAACATTACAGTTATGAAGTAGCAACGAAAATAATTTTATGGCTGGGGGTCACCACAACATGAGGAACTGTATTAAAGGGTCACAGCATTAGGAAGGTTGAGAACCACTGCTCTAAGGCTTTTCAGGCTAGGGGGAGTTTGTGCCGATTCTAAGTGCATCAAAAAGTCATTGGAAGGTTTGGGAGAGAAGGGTAATGTGATTTGGTTTATAATTTTAATGGGTCCATATGACTGCTGGGTGTTGAATGAGATGACAGATGGGATAGGGGTACAAGAATGGTTTTAGGAAGAACATTTAAGAGGCTGTTGCAATAAACAAATGAGAAGTGGTGGTGTCTTGGACTGGTAGTAGAGACTAGTAATTATTTGAACTAGTAATATATTTTGAAGATAGACCTGACATGTCTTACAATGGTTTAGACATGGGAAATGGGAGGAAGTTGAGACTCAGGAATGACTCTGAAGTACAGGGCACATGCCACTGGGTGGGTGATAGTGCCATTTCCTAACACAGGCTCCCTATGAATAATCCTAGTACAGGTAGGTCAAATTAGTTCTGTTAACTGTTTTCTTTTTACTCCATGTTTTCTTGTAATGCAAGAGGCTATTTATGTTTTCAGGGTTTGGCATCTGTAATGACAGCTTCCAATGCTGCCCTTGTCTGCATGTATCTCAGGAACAAGCAAAAATTTGTTGGAATCAGAGCTACATAAACTGTAAGCAAAGACAAAATAATTCTCCTTAGAATTTGAGAAAATGGAAGAACAAACAAAGGCATGCATTCTGATTTTGCAGTCTTCCTATTCTCCTTGAAAGGAGCAACTGGAATGAGTTATTACTCGGGGGAAAAAGGGATGCTAACAATAGAGTTAGGGTAAAGACCTGAAATGTCTACTCTCTATACCAGCAATTTTCAACCTTTTTCATCTCATGACACACCTAAACTAATTACTAAAATTCTACGACACACTAAAAAATGTATTTTTTTTTTTGCCCATCTGACAAAAAAATAGGTTTCATTTTTATTCATTCATACTGAATGGCTATTGTTGTGTTGGCTATTGTCATTTTTTATTTGACATTCTAAGGGAAAAAGAAATCAGTACCCTGACTAAATAATCAGGTATTGCATGTTTTAAAAATTATTGTGGCACACTGGTTGAAAATCACTGCTCTTGGACCAATCTGCAAAGATTAGTGGACTCCTGGAGCTTGCTTCTGTAAACAGTCTATTATACTTCCACATTTCATGGAGTCTATGAGATATAATTAAAAGGTCTTATGCATTCACTCTAGGCATTTCTCAGATTGCCTTTGTTAAAATAAGTACACTTTACACTAGTCTAACCCCTTTCATTAAAGGTGAAAAAGGCTGCAATTAGCAGCCTGCTTAAATCTAAATTAAATCCTGGTGTGCCACATCTCACTTTACCATACTCTGGCACACAGAGGTTGGTAATTTTAGGGCCAGACATAACCTGGCATAGAGCAGGGTAATACTTTTCTTAGTAAACTTATTAACTATAACTGATTGCTGTATGAACATATGCAAAAGACGTCTCTGAGTATTCTGATTCTCACGTTGGTTGGGAAACACCCTGTTTATCTGATTTCCATCAGCCTGTGAAAGTTTATCCATCATTCAGTGTCTTGAATAAGCACCAAAGAGTTGCACTAGAAAAAATTACTTCTAAGACAAACATCTTGTCAGAATGATTAGGACCAAAGTGCAAATTCATTGACTTCCTAAAAATAATATTGATCAATTTACTAATACTGGCAATGGAATTTTTATAAGCACACTCTCAAATGTCCCACAGAAAGAAGGCTTATCTATATAAATAAAATGTAAATGTTCATTCGTTCAAAATCTCAAATCTCTCAAAGTTCTTCACCGATTGCTTTGAAATTTTGACACAACGTTGCATTTGAATATGCGCATGTTTTTATAAACTTACATTATATAGATGTCACACCTGTGACAGGTAAAAACATGCTTTTTTTAAAAAACAGGTAAAAGCATGTTTTTTTGAAAAACAGTGCCATCTGTTGGACATAAAAGCAACACATGCTACGAACTTAACAATATTATTCAGTCTAACATTCAAAGCCAGGCAGTCACATACAAGTCTGTCAACACTGTTGTGGAAGCAGATGAAGCGGTTAATTATACAACAGAATTTTGGAATTCACTCAATCTGCCAGGGATGGAATTCAATCGGTGTGCCAATTATCATGTTGTGAAATATCAACCAGCGCAGGGCTGGGCCTCAGGCCGGGGCTGGGCAGGGGGGCTGGGCTGAGGCTCCGCCGCAGGCTGCGGCCGCAGTTCTCCCCATGCTGTTGGCTGAGGGCTTGGGAAGTGTGACAGGCAAAGGCCGGGAGCTTCCTCGGCCCCTTTTTCCTCTGGCTTTAGGGCGGCTCAGCGAGGGCCCCTGCCCGTGGGAGTGTGGAGCAGCCAGGCCACTTCGGGCGCGGGCTGCCTGTGAGGAGCAGGGGCGCAGGCTGTCATGGGGAGTCCGGGCTTCAGAGGTGCATGTGTGCGAAGCCAGACCAGCCAGGCAGGGCGGGACGGGGGTGTGCCAGGGGCAGCTGCCCGGCAGGGCACATTGTATATCCACAAGCATTGTGCAATTAAACATACTGGAAACATGCACCTTCTCTTTTCTTTCTTTTCCATTTAACCATACTCAGCCACAGCAATGCATGGCCGGTTACAGCTAATTAAAAATAAGAATTTCAATCACCCTAACCAGTTTGGCTCAGTGGATAGAGCATTGGCCTGTGGACTGAAGGGTCCCAGGTTTTGATTCCGATCAAGTCAACGGCATGTTCCTTGGTTGTGGGCACATCCCCAGTAGGGCGTGTGCAGGAGGCAACTGTTCAATGTTTCTCTCTCATCAATGTTTCTGGCTCTATCACTCTCCTTTCCTCTCTGAAAAAAAAAAATCAATATAATATATTTTAAAGTAAAAGAATTTCAATCAGCATACCTTGTCAACAATGCTGGGAAAAATAGAAACCCAGACAGAAATTATAGTAGGTGGACCCCTCCTTAGAAGAACTCTTAATGGCACAAACCACAGTTGCAGTAAAGCCTCAACATTTCTTTGCTTGACATTTGAACTTGGGGGTGGGAGGAGTATTTTGCTAACCCCTTGGTGCTGAATATTTGACCTTAAAGCTTGCTGTTGGCTCCTTTTTGGTCTCAATCCTCATGACTACAAATGCTATTATTAGTCATAAGATTGTCCAGTTCCTTTTAAATTCCAGCCATGGTATTTGACTTTCTGGACTAAACATAATAGGAAATTCAAAATCCTAATTATTTCTAAAGATAGTAAATCTTCCACCTTCCCTATGTGCTTCAATTTTTCCTGGTTCCATATAGAAGAGGACCTATGTTAAATTTTAGAAATGTTTGCCTCTGAATTCTTTACTGAATAAGGATTTTCCTAGTAAAATAATTTAAAAGCATAGGTTTGTGTTTAGCCAGCCGTGGAAATAAATCTCAACATTGCTCCTGATGAATTAGGTGACTTTGGGAAAGTTATTAAAACTCTGTGTTTTGTGCAATAAATAGGAGACCATATTTACATTAAGGGTTGTTATATAAATGATACATGTTACATTTAAAATATTTGAAGCAAAATAAACATTTAGTAAATGGCATTTATTATTTATTATAATATACATCAACATCACTCCATTAACTGACTAAGCACTATTTTCTATTTCAGCCTATGGCTGGGAAAGCTTATTTTAGCTTAAAATCTTTGATCTTATGATTTGACTGTTCATGGTCACATAAAGGTTTGATACACCCAACATACTACATAAATCAACCCATTTAAGAGAAATTCAGTCTTACCCTAGCCTATTTGACTCAGTGGATAGAGTGTTGGGTCCCAGGTTCGATCCCAGTCAAGGGCATGTTGCAGGCTCCTCTCTGATCCAGGCCCTGGTCAGGGCATGTGCAGGAGGCAACCAATCTATGTGTTCATCTCACATCAATATTTCTGTCTTTTCCTTTCTCTTTCACTCTCTCTGAAATCAATAGAAAAATAGCCTCAGGTGAGGATTAAGAAAAAGAGAGAGAAATTCAGTTTTTAGCTGCATTTAGTATGAGAATCCATCCTAATGTATCAATTATAAAAGATGACACAGGTGCAAAAATGAAAAAAGTAATCATAAAGTCATAGCTCTTAGAGCTCATCAGAAATTCAGTGGTTCAACTCCTATTATTTACAGATGTGAACCAGAGGCCCAACTAAGATTAGTAACTTTCACAAAGTTGTGCAACTTAGTGATGAGCTAACATCAGAAGAGGACCAAGTCTCACTTAGGTTTATAACTTAAAGCCTATTCTACTCCAATGATGGTTCTGATACTTTTAAACTAATGGTGATCACTTTTCAGAGAGCTTGACTTGCCCTATGTTACAAACCAGTGACAAATTTGGAGCTAAATTATTTGCTGTGAGTGGAATTGCCCAAATCAAATACTCTGTAAAGGCTCCTATAACTCTTTTTTTTATTATTATTCTAGAATATCCTTTGCTGCATGGACACATATTAGTCATCAGTTTCCAAAGTGTTTCTTCTCTTTTAGCAAGACCAGTGTCTTCACGATCTCACAAACATTTATTTCATTGCCGTATCTTTCCCCATATGCACAATAATCTTCCCTATTCTCTTCATTTACCCAACTTCTATGCACTCTGCAAGACCCAGTTCCCCATCTCTTCTATGATAATCTTCCCTCACTTCTCTGTCCCTCATAAATCTCCCTTTCTTCTGAACTCCTACAGACCACAAGGCTAGTACACACAACTGAGAGCACAATTATCTACTGTGTATGATAATCGCTCCATTTCTTCTGTACATCGTATCTTCCTGGTTTGACTACTGGCCCCTTGAA